>PVIR01003429.1:0-88887 GCA_004026965.1 Petromus typicus
AACTCACATCACAATCCTCCTGCCTCTGCCTCCCGAGTGCTGGGATTACAGGCGTGAGCCACCACGCCCGGCACTGGTATGTGGTATTGGTTGCCGCTGGGGTGAGTCTCCACACCCAGTATTGTTATGTGGTTACCGGGGATTGAACCCGGGTCCTTGCGCTTGCAAGACAGGCGCCGGAACCACTGAGCTATATCCCTGGCCCACTGAGTCAATGTTTTGAACGATAGTTGCTAATATCTAATGTAAAAATAGAAGAGGACTAGAGGAGAGAACATTCCAAGAGACATGAATATGTTTTAAGGGTCTCAGTGAAGATCACTAAATTGCTAAATTGCCCAAGCTGGGCCTAAACTTATGATCCTCCTGCCTCAGCCACTCCTACTGCTGGGATTCTATGATCTGTTAAGCCCTTTATATGTGGTTATTATTCTCTAAAAGACACTTCATCTGCAAAAGTTATTACTATCAGTTTGTATTTGAAGTGGTTTTATAATATGTAATTTTTAACTAAAATGTATCGACAACCTAAACTAAACCAAAATTTCCTGGTGTATACCCAGTAAGAGGAAAGAAACTAAATGGATCGCAGCCTAAAAATAGCATTTTTGCTATAATATAGAGAAAATATTTGGAGCTCATTTTATAATTTTAAATAGAGAACTTAAATAAATGAAATAGTTATTTTATTAATAATGCATAAATATATGCTAGCAAATAAATAATATATTATTAATGGATAATTAATATTTTAAGTAACCACTTAGTATTAATCATAGCTAACAAAATTCATATGTGTCATATATAATGTAATCTTCAATATGACATTATGAGATTTATGTTATTACTGTCCTTACTTTATAGATAAAACTCTGAGGTTTGGAGATATTAAGTAACTTATCCAAGTTCACACAGATTGTACAAAGTACAGACCAGGGCTTTTTACTTTCAAAAACTGGATAGTATTGTAATTTTATTTTGTGATTTGGCCTTTAAATTTAACATGTCCTGACTTTGGCTTTCTGTTCACACATTTACTGCATTAACTTCATTTCTAAGGACTATGTGGTAATCCTAAAGGTATGAATCCATTATAATTTACCTAATATTTCCCTTGTTGAACATTTATGTTGTACAAAAATCTTTGTAAATGTAATATTTAAAGACGTCTATCTTTAGATTTTTCATTAGAATAAATTTTTAGATATTAGAGTCAAAAGCTGAGTGTTTTTAAGGCTGTATGTTGATCAACTATGAATTTGATTTAATTCTTTTAAAGCAGTCTCAATCCTTCAAAGTCACCTAAGAGATTGTTAACTAAACTCTTTGTTGTTTATTGCTAAAACTAGCTCTATTGTGGTTCCTAGACTGTCTGTTTAAAAGAGAAATTCAAGTAGGTGAAGAGATATCTCAGTAGTTCCAACAGATAAAAGGAGAGAAGGGGAAAGTTTTTGTTTTCTCCATCCTTTGTGGAAAATTACAGAAACTGACAAAGTCCCGGAAAAGAAATGTATTCCCTCGTGGATGTATATTGGGACTGAACAATACAGAAGAAAAATAAAACATTAAACCAAACTATTTTGTTATCAATAATTCTTATTTTAAAACTTTGATTGCATATATTTAAGGTATACAATATGTTTTGATATACATGTAAACAATGAAAAGGTAACTATTGCCAAGAAAATTATCAGATGATTATTGTTATCATTTCACATAGTTATGCTTTTTTCTTTTTTTTGATAGCAAGTCAAATATTACATATGTGTAGAAATCTAGCTATTATTTGACCACCTATTTTTAAAATACCCCAAGGGAGAGACTAGAGTTTACTCAGGCTGGACTTTATTTGGGACTTTACTGAAATAAACAGCAAAAAGGAACTTCTGTGGGTGCTAAGAATATCGTGTATTAGTTCTAGAGGATGGTTTATGTGTAAAAATTCATCTAGCTATATACTTGAGATCTATGTGCATTATGGTATGTAAGTTATGCCTCCAAGCAAACAAACAAATCATTTCAAATAGTTGACAGCACTTGTAAGCCAGACATTTAGAGTGGACTGGATTTTCCATTTTCTCTCAAATACTTTACATTTTTCCATTATTTAAATATGATATACTTAGGTAGTAAACACATCAACACAATAAATCAAACTCTGGAAAACTGGCTGACATTTTTCTTTTTCTAAACATTTGTTTGACAGAATCTCATTTCTTATTTAGCTAGTCCCTAATTGTTGGACATTTAGGTAACCTCCAATGCTCTGTTATCATCCCCACTTGTATATAATTTTTTGTGTGTCTTTATTTACTGAGAATAGATTCCCAAGAGCTGTCTTTCAGTGATTTGAACAAAAAGAAATGGCATAAAACTTTGTGACAGCATTTACCTAGGAGTTAAATGGAGTTCAACTCATCTCAAAAGAGTAAATCTTTGCTCAAATACTCTTTAGATCAATTGGACCATCCTGGATTAAAAGGTCCAGCATTTAGCATTAGCTCATCTTTAAAAAATACTGGCATTTGCAGTAGCCCCATAAAGAACTGTGAACACCCAGAGAGTTTGCTTTTCCTAAGTTCACTCAAAGTCAAATTTTCCTCTTAGAAACTCAGTCTCAGTCTTTAAACTCTAAGGAATAAAACATAAGATATGAGAACATTTTCAGAATGCCTTTAGAAAATCTTGATCTCATTTCTGATAGCAACTCATCTCTTATTATCTTCTGAGCTAAACAGTATCCAAGCACTATACTCATACAGCTGAACAATTACTTGGATGCAGATGTATGTACTTTATCATTAGCAGACCTGCTTTCTTTCTGCCCTTTGAGGGCCCCTTTCTTTTGTTTTCTTGAGCATCTATTTTGGCTGGCAGCAGCAAGCAAAACCTAACCCTCCATTTGCATTTGCTAACCTCTCTGCAATAGACTAGATGTTTGTTTGTGAACACAGGATTGTAACATATCTGTGTTTTTGGCTGGAATCCAGTTCATCTGTTACAATTTAGTGATGTTCTGAGCTTTCCCTTCCATCTCTTGGACCTTAAAATGACTTCATGTCTTGGCGGAGCTTTACAATTTCAACATTCCCAGACAGATCCAGACTCTCTTATTCATCCTACCACACTGGACTGTCACCAGCAGTTTCTGGGGCATGAAAAACATCCAAACTGGCAAACTTCAGAAACAGCAGGCATTTTTTTCCAATGTATTTTGCCTCACTGTGACAAAAGGCCAACCTGTTTCCCTGTTTAAAATATGCAGTGGAGTTATTTTAGCTTCTGAACTTTTCCTTCTAAGCAAGAATTTATGTAGAGGAAAAGGAAAGAGGAAGAAGGGGAGGAGAAGACAAGGAAGAGGGAGAAACCTGACCTTTAGCTCTGCCTAGTAACTGTAGGATCTTTAAAGCCAACAGTATTGATTGGATCCTTACAGCATTCACATAGAGCACAGTGATCAACCTTACACCACTCTCTTCCCCACAATCAGCCTGGAAAATGAGGATTCAGCTCTGCAGAGATTGAACAGCCGCCCTCGGGGTGGGTGTGGGGAGGAGATCCACAGATGCCAATGTTTATAGGCTCATCTAGAAACAAAATTAGCTTGAAGCCTCTTTGCCTTGTGGAGAAGCTTTCTGGGCATGGATCTTCTCTGGAACCTGGAATCGTTAGCTTGTTGCTGTCATATCCTTTAAAATGAACAGTTTACCGGGTATTTGTGGAAAGCCTTAAACATGAAAACTACAGAGACCAAAGCAAACAGTGAAGGTGGATTTCAGGGATGGGAGCTACACAAGCAAATGGCAAGAGATAGATTAAGAGAGTAAAAGGAAAACTTAACTATGAAAAGCCTTTAGAGAAAGGAACTAGTATGATATATGCATAAAACGACACTAAGATGTCTTGCAAATGTCATAATCAGAGAAAGAGAAATAATTTATGAAAATTAAAAATTATGAAGCAAGTCAAGGGTAACTTTAAGCTTGCTACTCTGGCACACTGAGACAGGAGAACCCCAAATTTAATCCCTGCCTAGGCAATTTCACAAACTAATGAGACTCTGTCTCAAAATTTTATAAAATATATAGCTCATTATGAAGGTCTTGGTTCACTCTCAAGTACTACCAGAAATAAAACATAATAAAATTGGGAAACAAATTAAATGGGAGGATTTCAAGAGAGTTGAAGGAATCTAGAAAATTAAGACAAAAAGATAAAATGTGAGTAATAAAATAAGATCAGTTCAGATTTTTCAATATGAGTAACAGAAGCTCTAGAGAGTGAAGCAGAAGGAATTGGAAAAATCAGAAACAAAAAACACCATAGCAAGGTGTATTGTCATGAAATTCTAGAAAATATGATATGAGAAGAATAATCAATAAGCTTCCAGAGTAAAATTATGTCCTTTATGATGAATTGGAAATTCTGGTGGTGTCACACTTGGAAGCTTAGAGTTTACAGATTGGAAGCTACAAACAAATGAATTAATACCTTCAGTTGGTAGCAAATCAATCAATGCCTGAAAGGAAATTATTTTTAACCCAGGCTTTTGATCCCAAATAATTATCAATCAAATATGAGGATGAAACAAGGACATTTTTAGCCACTGACAAATTTTGAATTTCCTATTCATCTTTCCTGGAGGAATATATGTTGCCTATAACAAGGGAAAAATGAATTAAGAATGGCATTTTGGATTCAATAAACAGGAGGTCTGACTAAGAAAAGTGAAAAATTTAAGTGCTTAAATAATGATGAACAGAAACCCAAGGACAATGATATAACAAAATATGAGAGCTTGCCACACAGACTGGATGGTTCTAGAAGAAAAGTTATTGGGATAATAGAAAACTGACATGTGTCTGGCACGCCTATTGACAGACAGTAGAAATGCTGACATATTTTGGAAGTTAAGTAAACTGTAAAGAGAGGGAAAGGCTTGTAATTGTGTCCATTAGGGTGACGATTATCAAGACAGGGAAAGCAGCAAGAATTGGTAAGGATCTGAAGAAATTAGAACCTTCGTCCATTGTTGTTGGGATTATACAATGGTGCTGTTACTAAGAAGAGCATTGTAGATATTCCTAAAAAACTTAGACATAGAATTATCATGTAACTCAGCAATTCTATTTCAATCCTAGAAGAACTGAAAACAGGCACATTGGTGATTTGCACAGCAACATCTGTAATGGCAGTATTCATGGTAGTCATAAGGTGGATACAGCCTGGGTATCCATCAGTGGAAGAATTAAAGGATTAAAATGTAGCAACTATGGACCATGGAGTATTACTCAGTCATAAAAGAAATGAAATTCTGGTACACGTTATAACAGATGAAACTTGGAAACCCTATGCCAAGCAAAAGAAGCCAGGCACAAAAAGATAAACCCTGTACGAGTCCAGTTGCATGAGATACCTAAAAGAGGCACATTTATAGACAAAAAGTAGAATCCTGGAGGCTTCAGGAGGGGAGGGAATAGAGAGTTCTTGTTTCCTAGGCACAGCATTTGTTTGGGATGATGAAAAAGTCTTGGAAGTAGATAGTGGTGATGGTTGCACAACATTGTTAATGTACTTAATGCCTCTGAATTATACACTTATTGTGTATTCACCACAATAAAAAAAAAAAGGCCCGTAAAAAGAAGACAATGTAGTCATAGTATTTTACATAGTCTCTCCAGATTTGTAGGGCTTTTCAGAGCACCTAGAAATTAGGAGCAGTATGGAGTGTCTCTCAAGTTGTAACTTGCAAAATGTAATATATGAGTCGGAGAAAATAATTCTTAGGTGTATGGGCTGTGTGTTGAGCTTCGCAGATGTACTAGACTATGACAGTGAAAGAAGCACTGGAGTTGAAGAAATCTAGCTTGTGATCACTTCTTTAAATCTCTTTTTAACCTGTCATTTGTAATTTTTAACCTATGTCATGAGAGGAAGAGCCATGCGGCCAGTCTCTCAAAAGTGTGGAAGCACAGACAACACTGTTCATATAGCCCATCCAGCTTCCTGAAATCTGCTTTATTTGACCATCACACCTGTTGCACTGTGTTGAGTAATTGGGTAAAGAAAATATTTGAATAACACTTTTGCTTAAAAACAGAAGTTTCAGCTGGGTGTGACAGTGAACATCTGTAATCCTGCATCCTCTGGGACTGAGGCAGGATGGTTTCACGCTCCAGGCAAGCATGGGCAACTTACAGAAACTCTATACCAAAATCTAAAAGTAAATAGTGCTGGGGATATAATTCAGTAAGACAGTGCTTGCCTACCATGCCTGAGGCCCTGAGTTCCAACCTCAGTACATCAAGTAAGCAAGAAAGCAAACAAAAAAAACCCAAGAAACCTAAAGCTCTTCTGTTTGTCATTCTATACAGAGAGAAACTCAGTGCTATGTTTGAGTGACAAGGAATGTACTGAATAAAAAGCAGGAGGTGGGCTTCCACAGTGAGCTTTTCTCCAGTTAAGAAGATCTTGCTTAACCTTTAGTATGTGGGAAAATGCATGGATATCCAGAGAAACTTTCCTTTATTTTTTTGTGGTACTGAGGATTTAACTCAGGACTTGTATTTGTGAGGCAGGTGCCAGAACCACTGAGCTACATCCCCAACCCCAGAGAAAGTCTCTTCAAAGTTCTAGTGAGATGACAATCTTTTTAAAATTCAAAGAGCTTCAATTTTTTCCATCAGTAACAAGAAGATAGAAACTACTTTCTACTTGACAGATTTTTGAGAATTCAATGAGGTTATTTCATTCATTTATTCATTCAGTAAATGTTCACTGTGTACGTACCACTTACATTGTGTATTTATCAATTACCAATAATATAGGAATGTGATCCTCAGAAAAAGACATGGTCCATACTTTCCTGTAGCTTCCACTTAAATAGGATAGACAATGTATGTGAGGCACAAAGAACAAAGCCTGACACATTAGTAAGTATCAATACATGTTAGTTTATTGTGATGATTAATTTTATGTGTCAACCTGACTGGGTCATGGAGTGTCAAGATATTTGGCTAAACATGATTTCTAGGTATGTTTATGAGGGCATTTGGGACAGGGTTAGTGTTTGAATCAGTGGGTTTAGCAAAGCAGATTCCCTCCTCAAGGTGAGTGAGTGTCCTCCGGTCCATCGAGGACCTGAATAGAAGGCAAAAGAAAGAGCAATTCTATTTCTCAGCACCTTAGTCATTCCTCATCCTAAGACAAAATGCTTCAACACTTTTGTTCAGTTACAGTGCATGATGGGCTTGCTCTGAGAACCAATGAGGAAACTATGATAGCAGGTGTTCAACCAATGACAGCCAAGGTAGAGAGCAAAGGGAGGAGCTGGGGAGGGAGAAGTATGCTTCTGGTTTTTCTGCCAGGGTCCACCTCCTAACAGTGCACTCAGCAACACTTTCATCTGAGGATTCATCCACTCAGTAGTATACTACTACTACCTCCACAGTGCATCACCTTTCAAAAGCCCCATCTCGGAACACATGTGGTTTGGGGGGGACAAGACCCATGCTATGATACTTAGCCTGACTGCTTGAGTTGGAACATTAGTCTCAGACTGAGACACCACTAGTGCTTTGAGTTCTCAGGCCTTTGGACTTGGACTGGAATTACTGGGTCTCCAAGTCACTGACTGAAGACTGTGGAATTTCTCAGCCTCTACAATCAACTATGTAAGTCAGTCCCTATTTTATGCCACTGGTGTGTGCTATTGGTTCTCTCCTCAGGAGCACTTTGACTAATATAATAGCTTGAAATAAAAACCCTGAAAAAATGCATATCCAAGTCAGTTCCTTGAATCAGAAAACTGGGTCTCACTTACAAGCAGATTCCTTATTTAGTAGGGCCGTGTTACTCATATTCACAATCCTAGGCCTATGCTACCAGTTTCAAGTGTAGGAGTCATTCTTCTTCATATAATATACAACTCAAACAAGAAAGCAAGTCATTCCATCTATCTTCCCCAAATTCTGGGAAATACAATTTTCTGTCCTGGGCAAAAAAGATTCAGAAGTTTACCAAAGCCCTAGAAACTTAAGTTGTACATGGGGATAATACTGCTGTTCATCACTGTCTACTTATTTTCTATTTAAATAGTTTTCTCCTCCTAGTAGAGGGGCTTGGCTTAATAGAGTATCATGGGAAATGTCTAGTGAATATATTGATTGAATGTATGATGATAAATATGGGTAACTTATCTCCTGATCTTTCTCCAGGTTTGCCAAGCTGCAAGTCAATGAAATTATTTTTAATATAGCCATGAAGTTATTTTCTTTGCTTTGGGATTCTGGTACTATACATATATCTAAATGACATTTTTTTCCCCAGCAAAGTGTAAGAATTTATAGATTGGCTACCAGATATAAGACATTGATTTCCATATGTGGTATTTTATGTCAAAATTTAAGTTTTATCATTTTAGTTAGAAACAATTAAGTTATTCCCATGTCAAATATATCCACATTTTCCAGAGAAGATGGTCATAATGCCTCAGTGGGAAAAAGCAGAACCCTGTATTATCAAGGATATGAAAAGATTTCCAAAGCTCTCAACATAAGGTATGGAAAATAGAATCAACATGGATAGATGGAATGAGGCTGGTTAACCAAGCAAATTAATTTGATTTTAGGATTCCATTCTTCAATATGAGATAGTTCCCAAAAATATTGTGTATAAAACGCAATGTTTTTATTATTGTGCATTTCCTCCCTTTTGTTTGTTCAAGACAAATTCGTGCTGGAAAGGTTTTTACTCTGATGATCTAACAAGAGGCATACTTCTGTCACATCCAGAGTGACTGATAATGTTCAGGCCTATCCATTACTCCACTCAAATAATAGGGTTTGCTTGCTTTTAAGGTCACTTGGAGTATAATGTTGTTATTGTCTTTCCTGCTGCACTGTAGTCTGATTTTCACAGAAGATTGGTAGAGGGAAGTATTAGACAGAACTTATTTATGGACATCTGTCTTCCCTTGTTTGCAACCCTGCATCTACTTGTGCATGATGAAAATATTGTAACAGATTTGTAGAACAGTAAAAATCTTAGATTCAACCACAGTGGAAATCCTCTTCTTGGTATCGTTTTAAATTAGAAAGTAGGGTAAAAACACTTGAAAAACATTTGTATCTGAAGAACACTTGTGGTGCTTGAAAAAAGAAAATCTTAGGCTAGGGATTTAGCTTAGTGGTTCCAGTATCTGCCTGGCAAGTGCAGGGTCCTGAGTTTGATCTCTAGTACCACATACCACAATGCTGGGCACGGTGGCTCATGCCTATAATCCCAGTACTTGAGAGGCAGAGGCAGGAGCACTGTCGTGAGTTTGAGGATAGCCTGAACTGTATAATGAGTTCAGGGCCAGCCTGAACTACAAAAAAACAAAACAAAAAAATTACATTTGGCCTGGAGAAGTAGTTCAGTGGTATGGAACTTGCCTCATTTGCCAGGCCTTGGGGTTTAATCTCTAGCATTGCAAAAAAGAAAAATCATGTACTATATTAAGAAAAGTGGTAGAAAAGGCATTTAAGCCAGAACTCAACTAATGTTCTGGTAATTTGAAATTCCATTAAATAGTAAACCACATCTTGAAAAGGAATAAAAACATCCATTCAAGTCGGAAATGAAGAATCCTTTCTCTGTAGTTGATATAGGTTAATTCGTATTTCTATCTTGTCATTTTTCTAAAAGGATACACATGGCCTCACACTTTGATTTCTGTCCGTGTTAATTTCCTGTTGTAGATTTGTCTTTAATTTCCCAACATTTTCACATGCTTCCCATTTTGCTCTATAATCTTGGTCATAAAGAATTGCCAGAAAAAGACAGAAGTACTGGGCAGCATTCATTTATGAAAAAGTTCCGACCTTTTTATTAAGCTTAAATAGTTCAATAAATTCCATATTTTTTGTTAAAGTAATTATAAATGAGGAAAACTTAAAAAGTTAAAATTCAGAACTCTGGTTATAATCTGATGGCTATCACTGTGATATTTGACAATGGATAAAATATCATATCTCTTTGAGTTTCTACTTATTTGTATTACATCATTTTTAATGTTATATTCAACACAGTTGTCCTTCTATATTGCCAGAGTGATTCGTTCCAGGATCTCCCCACTATCCGACCATTGATACCAAAACCCAAGGATGAACATATCCTTCATCTGTAATGGCAAAGTAACTGCATAGAATTTTCACACATTCTCCATATACTTTAAACCATCTCCAGACTACTTATATCTAATAATCTGTAAAGGCTACATAAATCATTGCTGTACAGAAATATTTAGAGATTAATTCTTAAGAAGTCTATATGGGCTCAATGCAGTAACGAATTTTTTGAAAAATATTTTCAATCCAAACTTACTTTAATCTGGGAATATAGGACCAGCTACATGCACGTCCTAAAAGACTTGGTCTTTTTTTTTATTTGTTTGTTTTTCATGATACTGACATTTTTGAAGAATGTAGGCTAGTTTTATAGAGAGTCCCTGAAGTTAAATTAGTCTGACTACGTCCTAATGATTAGATTCAGGATAAATAGTTTTGTAAGGCAGGCTGGGGGAGTAGCCCAGTGTTGTACTGTGTGCTTATCATGTGAGAAACTCCGATCTTAAAACCCACATCACAAAAAAATGAAATATTATTTGGTATTTGGTATCATTTGATATTGGAAAGAATATCAGTGAGGTATTATGTCCTCAAGTGCCCATACCCAAAGTTATGTGCTGTTGTAATTGATGATAGTAAATTTGGTCATTTGGTTAGGTAAGATGTGACAAATGTCCATGATGTTAAAGTTCCATTTCCCTTTGAGAGAGAGAGAGAGAGAGAGAGAGGGAGAGAGACAAAGAGACAGAGAGACAGAGACAGACAGACAGGTAGTGAGACAGACAGAGACAAAGACATAAAGAATATGATGGGGATAAAATGAGAAAGTAAAATGACACATTATATGCACGAAGAGCTCTGCAAAGGAGAGGTTTTAGGGATGCTTAACATGCAGAATCCAACAAAAATAATTTTTGTTAGGTATTAAACATGGCACTACAGCACATAACTTCTGTCTTTGCAATTTGTCCATAGTATGAGGTAAATCTGGAACTTGAAAATGAGTACATATAATTCAACAAAGGCTTTAAAATATTTTCTAAAATAGTGAGTTATAGCTTCTCTTCTTTATTTCCCTCCCTCCTCCATTATATTTTTGATCAAAATTTCACTATAGGGGCTGGGATTTAGCTCAGTGTTTCCAGTGTCTGCCTTGCAAGCACAAGGTCCTGAGTTCGATCCCTGGTAACCACACACTACAAATGCCAGGCGTGGCAGCTCATGCCTGTAAGTCCAGCACCCAGGAGGCAGAGGCAGGAGGTTTGCTTTGAGTTCAAGGCTTGTCTGGACTATGTAGTGAGCGCAGGACCAACCTGAACTACAAAAAGCGAGACTCTGTCTCAAACAAAAAAAATCACTATATTTCACTTAGATAAATTTCAAGCATCATTGATAGAGAACACAATGATTAATCAATAATGTGGGAAATATAAATGTTCACAATACATTTTACAGATAATGAAGATTCCAAGTGATAAGGGGGAGTGTTACATAATCTGTGTATGTCTCTATTCTTATCTTGAATCATTGTACAATACTTCTACATTTGTTTTCTTCACAATTCTATACCAGTGTGTAGGACTTGTTATTGAAAAATAGGGAAAATAAACCAAATACCGCAGTGAAGATGAAACACTCTACAGGGAAGAGCAAAGATAAATAAATGAAAATAATCGTGATGGGCCAGGGATTTAGTGCAGTGGTTCCGGCATCTACCTTGCAAGCACAAGGTCCCAAGTTCCATCGTTGGTAACCACATAGCACAATGTGGGGCATGGTGGTTCATGCCTGTAATCCCAGCACTCAGGAGGCACAGGCAGGAGCATTGCTGTGAGTTTGAGGCTAGCCTGGGCTACATAATGAGTTTAGGGCCAGCCTGAACTGTAAAGAGAGACCCTGTCTCAAAAAAAAAAAAAAATTCATTTTGATGAAGAATACTAAAGAGATTTGATAAGGGATCTTGGAAAGCACAGGTATTTTGGTAACAGTAGAACAGAAAACATGGAAAGTGAAATATGCAAGTTTATATTTTAAGTGACAAGAATAACCTGGCACAGGAAACAGGAAGACAAGCCATGAAACAATAGGTTTCATGTATCAAACAATGAAAATAAAAAAATCTTAGCAAAGAGTTCTTTGCCTTGCCGTATTGTACTGGTATAAATCTTCTTTTTGTTACCTTCATGTTTCTCTGATTTATCAGATGATTTGAACCCAAAGCAGGGGAAACAATGTTTTATTATGATGTCAGTGTTCAACGAAAAAGAGCCAGGAACTTGAAAAGTAAGCTTTCCTCAAATACAACGAGGTTATTGTCTCTGCTGTTGTGCTTCTAGGATAACTGTATAATTGTCAATTATGAACACAGACAGAGTCATGGATACATTTTTTCTTAGAACACTAGTGCTATGCCCGAAAAACATACATAATGGAGATTACAAGGACAATCAACAAAGTGCAAGATAGTATAAGACTGAATCTTAAACTGCTGCATAGTGAAAATACACTGGTAAGAACCTGGAATTGTCTCATGAATGAATAATGAAATGGCTATGTTTTATTAGATTTATTTAAAATTATCAAATTGAATATAACCTTTTTGAGCCCCCCACCCTTTAACACTTTGACAATTTGCTAGAGAAATGTTTTTTTTTTTTTTCTATTTTTCTTTGAGCTATGATGGCTAATCTGATTTTAGTGTTTCAGTAATTATGTCAATTAATGTGTGTTACATTTGTTAAAATGGATACTAGATGAATATATAATTAGAAGAGAGCTGTTTTTTTAAGAATCAGTATGACATTTTCCTAGAGAAGCTATAATATGAAAAAGTTTTCTGGTTATTGACCAAACTGGCTTTTCATTTATTTCCTAACAACAAAACTAAATTATATCTCCTCTTTCTAATCAAGGAACTTTTAAAATTAAACTCTTAGCACCTTCTCCTACCAGTGAAAGATAAATTATGGATGACCAACTATCGAGTTTGCCCTGGATGTTTCTACTTTTGGTAATTAAGGTCCTGCATCCTGAGAAACTCATCACTTACAAGTCAACAGGAACACTTATTTACAGTTATCTACATATCTCACTTAAAATAAGTGCTATACTTGTCCAGACATGGTTTTACACTTCTATGATCCCTGTACTCTGCAAGCCTGCAGCAGGAGAATCACAAGGTTCAAGCTCAGCCTGGGTAATTTAGTAACTTAGCAAGCCCCTGTCCTAAAAACTTTTAAAATATTAAAAAAGGATTGAGGGTGTAACTGAGAGTTAAGGCACTGGGTTCAGTCCTCAGTTCCGAAAAAATAAAATTGTTATACCTTCAAACTTTTACTATTATAATAATAATTTAACATAAAAAAGCAACTTAAACATAAATTTCCATCTATTCTACCATTAAAATAAAATAAAGTGAATATATATGCAGTTTTATTCCTTCTGAAATTTACACAAATGAATAATATGAAATTTAACAATTATAGATAAAAGTAATAGTAGTCATGGTATATGAAATTCTTTGTTTACTAGCTAATGACTACATATTATTCCAAAATCATTTGTATAGTTTTAATGAATCCATTGAATTCTAACTTATCTCCATGTTATAAATTACTTAATCATCCTTCAGTAGAGGCCATTATTGTGGTTTTTGGACTTTCCCCCTAATTATACAGTTATAAATATATTTGTCCACACAATATTCCTTCTTCAAATGTGGGAAATTAAACTTTTAGGGACCACTCCACATAGCTAAGGTATAACTGTACTGGAAATATGGAAGCAGCTTAAATTTATCAATAAATTTTTCCATTAGCCAGTTTTTTATCAATTACATTCTACTTAACTATTTCATGGAACTTCCTGGTAATATAAGTCCAGAAACTGGGAAATATTTTTGAGATTGAGTAATATTTTTATATGGACAGTTCAAGCAACAGAGTATTAGCTTTTTCTGAAAGTGAAGAAGTTTTCATTGTGGATGAAAATGTTTCCTCTTTTATTGGAGCTTTCAAAAATGAAACAGCATTTGAGGAGAAGACTCATAGGCAGACCTCTGATTTGTTCCTAGTTTGACCAAAGGATTAAGGACTTCACAAATAAGACCACTTCAGTGTAAAGGACAGATGCTTCGTAGGAACTCGCTTTAACACTAAACTTTAAGTTATGAGAGGCTTCTTTTTAGGGTTTCTGAAGCAGAAGTATGAAAATTCAAAGATTCAAGTCTTCATCTGTTCTATAAAATATAAGAGTGTGAGTCTAATCTAAACTCAAACCCCAAGAGGACAAGTCTTTAAATCAGTTAACATCTGTTGAGAACCTGCCATTGCTTGCCCAGCCTTAATGTTCTAGCACTTACCAAGGAGCAGTGAGAAACTATGGAGTATGTACATAACAGTATAATAGTGAGAGTCCTACACTCTCAAAAACAGAGCAGAACTTTGTTCCCTTGTGTATGTGTATTATTTCTAATTAAAGTTAGAAGCCTGAATACATAGCAGTAAGACATCAGTAAAGATACGGAATATGTAATGATGGGATATTAAGCAACAGTGAAAAACAACTCACAACAACTATACATATTAACATCAATAGCTCTCATTGGCCAAGACCCTGACTAGCTCATTCAATAAGACACCGGAATATAAAAACAAGATTTTAGAAAATCATATATAGATTAGTATCATTTATAGAGATTTAAAATAATACAAAAGAACATTATATATTATTTAAGATTATTTACACATATAGTAAATAGAGGAACATTTGGAGTGATTCATGTGAAATTTGGGATAATGATCCCTTGGGGAGAAGGGAAAGAAGAAGGAAGTGTTCTGGGAGTGGAGAGAAAGGACAGGAGCTCAGAGGAGATGCATACAAGGGTTCAAGTACTTGGGAAACCTATTAATTCTTAAACTATTGGGAAGAGTACATGCTTTCTATTATATCATATTGACATGTAATACTACATTGAAATATGCGTAAGGGCTGGGGATTTAGTTCAGTGGTCTAGCGCCTGCCTTGCAAGCATGTCCCAGGTTCAGTCTCCATTAACCATATACCACAGTGCTGGATATGGAGACTCACGCCCACCAGCAATCAGTACCATATACCACAGTGCTGGGTGTGGGGGCTCATGCCTGTAATCCCAGCACTTGGGAGGCAAAACCAAGAGGATTGCTGTGAGTTCAAGGCTGAGCCCAGGGCCAGCCTGAACTACAAAAGTGAGACCCTGTCTCAAACACACACACACACACACACACACACACACACACACACACACACAAAGTATATAATTAAAATGCCATACACCCAGAGAATGGGTTATTAATTATGAATAAATAGTAACCAGATCAATCTTTTTGGATTATATGGCCTTAATGGTTAAATTAGTTTTGATAAGTGAGGGGAAATTTATTGAGTCTGGATGGTAGGAAGAGAGACTCTGAGATGATGGACCACCACAGACAAAAGTGTAGAAGTGTTTGGAAAGAGCTAGCTTAGAAAGCACAGAAATGTATATGCTGTTGTTTAATTAGTCAACTGGAAACAGACCATGAAAGGCCTGAAACATGGCAGAAATATGATAGTAGGTTTTGGAAATAGGAGCTTGCAAATAGGTCAAGATTGTAATTATCATCATTAGTGTGTGTGTGTGTGTGTGTGTGTATGCGCGTACACGCACACACATGTGCGCGTGCTTCTCTATATTAATGAAGCTCAAACCCAGGGTGTGTTACAAGTATGCCTTCCACCATTAAGCTATATCTTCAGTCCCTACTATATTTTTTGTATATAATTTCAAAAGGTGAATATTTTCTTAAGATGTTAATCTTATCGGAGCCTATTTTACATTTATACCACTTTCCAAGAGAAAAGAAAATAAAAATTGCAATGTATCATGAGTCATCTATCAAATTCACTAGGAGGAATTCATCTTCAGGCTCATAATCAGTAATAAAAACGAAGATCTCTCATTGGTCACTTTGAAGAGCCACTTGAAGTTTTTCCTTATGACCACTCATTAATTTTCCACCTGATCATTTCAAGTGAAACTTCAAATAGAAAACATTGCATTGAAAAGGACAGAGTGTTCTTCTTCTTCTTCTTATTTTTTTTTTTAAATCTAAAGCTTATTAAATTTCTCAGAACCACTTTTTAACATGAGTATCATTTGGGGACCAGAGGATATCTTTCATTGGCTTCTTATGGCTGAGTCTGCAAAATGTGGGTTGATCCACGCGTCATTCATCAGAGACACCTGCAGAGATGATGAAAGTTTATCGTACAATATTACAGAAGGAGACACAACAGCCAGCAAATTGAAGCACATGTTCCTTTTTTTTTTTACAAAAACAAAACTGCAGTTTGAAAAACAACTTCCAATGAGGAAAAAAATATTAAAACAGCAGGTGATAATTAGGGCAAAGTTACAACAATGTTATTGCTGATGGTCTACCTGTCAGTTAATTGAAGTTATCATTTCTCCCCAGGAAGAGCTATTATTAAAAACAACTTATGAGGGTTAAAGAAGGGAGCTGAAATGTGTTTGTCTCCTTCCCTGCTCATTTAGGATTGGCACCATGAAGGCTGTATTAATCACCTCAGCCTCAGCACAAAAACTGGATGTTACTAACCATCAAATGTAAACCTTAGCTACTTTGTGTTAAAAATCAATTTTCCTAATAAATTACATTCAAATGTCATACACTGGAATGCAATATCAAGAATGATGTGTTAATAATTACCATGTTGGCAGAGTGTGGAGAGCAAGACAGAAGGATATAAAATTTGGTAATTTAGAAAACCTGGTAGCAAAAATTTCTTTCCTTCTTTTTCTTTTAGTCTTTTGAGACAGGGTCTCTCTCTAGTTCAGACTGGCCCTGAACTCACTATGTAGCCCAGGGAAGCCTTGAACTCACAGGAACCCTCCTGTCTCTGCCTCCCAAGTGGTGGAATTACAGGTATGAGTCACCACACCCAGCGCTGTGGTATGTAGTTACCAGGGATCCAACTCAGGACTTTGGGCTTGCCAGGCAGATGCTGGAACCACCGAGCTAAATCCCCCTCCCCTCAAAATTACTTTCAGTAATGAACAGCTCAATCATTGAGCTATAATAGTATCCTCCAAATAGCAAGGTTGAATGCTAAGTTATTAATCACCAAGTTGAGTAAATGATGGCACAACGGGTGAAATTGACTCAGAATAAGTAGCTAGTATATTCCTGGACATAGATGTAAGTTTTCCCTTTTGCGTGTTGTAGAAAAATTAAGTGTTTTCACTAGTAAGAAAACAACTTCTTTTGGAATAATTTCCTTAGCTTTACTCATTTATTGACTACAATCTTTTGGAGAATTAATTCTTTTAAGCTTTTGCAGATATGAAGTATGAGTTCATTCATATTTCCCATATCAACTTTGAGCTTTATCTTTTGTTCTACCCAGTAGGAAATATGACTTGCTATGTTTTACTCTTGTTTGCTATAGAATATTCCATTGTATTCACACTGCCTTGTTCTGTGTGAATCAGTTTTCACCTCCCCCCATCCAAACTTGGCTCTTTAGAGAATACTACTATAGCTTATTTCCATCACTATTGATAAGTATTGGACAAATGTTATAAATATATGAAAAAGTATAGATATTCATATATATGAAATATGCATACACATTTATATACACAGCACTTTAAAGCTTTTTTTAATGTATGATATATGGAGAGGTACATATACCAGAATCGTATAGGCATCAGGTCATATATACAGGCATCAGGTCAAACTTGTGCCATCAGCCACAACCACTGGCCTGACTTTACTTTTTTTGTGGTAGCAGGCATTGAACCCAGGCCTTCGATCCAAGCTATGTCCTCAGATCTTTTATATATTTTCTCATTTTAAAACTGGAGCTCACTGATTTTCTAAATCGCTGAGGTCTTTAAATCGCTGAGGTTAGGTTAGAAGTTGTGATCCCCTACTTCTCAGAGAATTGGGGACAGACATTTGCCACAGCACCTGGCTTTCTCCTCACTTTCAATAGCACAAGTATGTTTTGTCTGTTTTTGTAGTCTACATAAAGGAAGTCCTGGGAAGTATATTCTTGTTTCTCACTTCTTTTACTGAGTGTATTTGTGAGACTTATATATGCTGCTGTATTTGCAAACGGACTGCTCAACCTTAATGAGGTAGAATGTGATCTATGGTGGCAATATACCATGAACTATTTTATTTTGGAGATATAGAGAGTTACTCTGAATAGTATTAATCTGAGTAGCACTTTTGGTATACATTTGATGTTGGTATATTCCTAAGGGTTTCTATATTTCTAACTGTAGTAGATATTTAAAGTAGTTTTCCATATCAGTTGTACAATTTACACAGTACTTGACTTTGTGAGGAGCCATTCTAAGAAAGGCCCTTCAACTCCACTCTTAAGAGGAACACATTTTGTAGCATGCCCAAGGA
This sequence comes from Petromus typicus, assembly GCA_004026965.1. Lineage (NCBI taxonomy): Eukaryota > Metazoa > Chordata > Mammalia > Rodentia > Petromuridae > Petromus > Petromus typicus. The sequence goes on from PVIR01003429.1 coordinate 18,572, forward strand.
CCAGTGTTCAAGCCCTAGCACTGGAGAAGGCGAATACGTTTTGGAATTACTAAGGCCTAATTCAACTTACCCCTAAACTGCCACACCATCTAGGACAAAAAGGCTTAACTTAAACCCTCAGTTTACTCAACTCTAAAGTAAGTACTGGAGTAGATAATTTTTGAAATTTATGAGAACTGAAAAATTATTTTAATGTACTTGGAACAGTGACTAGCCCATAATAAACGCTGAGCCTATCACATGGCACTTGCTAACTTCTTTCTAGTGATTAAACGACCAAATGGAGAATTAGAGAACATCCGCAAAACAATCCACAAACAAATCTTTAATCGGAGAAAATTGAAGTTCTGACCCAACAGGCATTACCTTTTCCAGTGAATACTATACTTGGACCTTGGGAAAAAATAATTTAAACATTATCCCAGAATGCGTTTGCAAATTACTGTTGCCAGAGGCAAGTTCTTAGATGCAGAGCATTACCATCCATTTTTTTTTAAACTTCCACATATTATTCTTTAAAGACAGGACTGCCAAAGGCTTCTCAGGAAAGTCACTAATATAATACCTTTCATTAGAGGTGCCGATTTCACAGCTTTCTCTATCCAATCTCCAAAGTTCTTGAATAGCGACTGTAATTGTAACGTTCCTTTCCTAGATTCTAGGCTCGTGTCTAAGGCAACTTTCATATCCATGGAAATCGTGAAGACGAGCCCAGGTCTTAGTTGTACCTGACAGAGGACTGGGTTTATCTTCTAGAAGGCTGTGAAGGTCTCAGTGTAGGTTTCAGCAGATGCCAAGTTAGCACTTAGTTAACACAAGTACCCTATGTACAGGCTCCTGCTTCGTTAGTTGCTCCAGGGGCAGTAGGCTCCGGGTATCAGGTTTATGCTTAAGAAGTAAAGCACACAATTGACTTGAAAAGAGGTCATCATCGGAGATTGTGGTAGACGGGAAAGAGAACTCTGAGAACATTTAATTGAACTTCTTTGATTTACAAGATGAGAAAACCAGTCATTTAAAAGTTTCGCCTAAGGTCAAACGGTTTGTTCTCTGGACAGGCGGGAAGGCTCGACTTCTCATTTACAGTCCAGTGATCTCTGCTCCGGGTTCTGCCTCGCTCCTCCCATCTCTCGCTCCTATCCAGATTTATAAACATCCTAACTGGGGATCTAGAAACCGGGAAAGTGCAGTGTGACTTAAAACAAGGGAGGGACGACCCATTAAACTGTTAACCAGTGTAAGAGGAGGGAGCTTCCCCGCTAGAACAAAAGATCAAAGACAGGGCGGCCTCCTCCGTTTCGGGTACCAATGTATTCCTAGCACCTTGCGCAGTGCCTGGGGAACTGGGTGAGCCCTGATCTTGTTCACTGAGAAAATTCGATCAATCAATCTTAGGAATGCCAGCGAGAGAAAACGTAGCCCTGTTTTATCTCCCACCTCCTTCCATTAGTTCTAAGAAAAAGTGTAGTTTGGATTCTAAGGAGGAGAAATCATATACAAAGCAGGCAACACGCTTTCTGGCTCACTGTGAGTAATTAATAAATGTCAGTTTATTTTTCTTCCTTTCCAAGTGTGGACTCGGAAGGGTGAGGGGTGATGAGCCACGGTGTTTATGTGCTTGGACAGACAGTGAAATGAGTATCTTAAAAGGCCGATGAGAGAGGCCTTCGGTGTCCTTCTGATCCGTAGAGATCAATCCCAGTGCCCCGCAAAATGCACAGCTATTTTACCCGGAGAGGCTGGTCGCTTTTGTTGATCGATTCTGGGCTGCAGTCAGCTTTTTAATACAACTTTTTATAAGCTTCAGCTCCATTGCGGCGGGAGGAGGGGCGGCGGCGGGGAAAGCAGAAAGCTCACCAGGCCCCTCCTAGGAAAAGTAAAAGCCGCCCGAGGCGGTGTGGACTGCGGTCTGCGGGTCTAACGGGCCCCCGGGCAGGGGCCGCCCCGCCCCGCCCCCCGCCCCGCCCCCGCCGCCCGCCCCGCCCCGCCGCCTGCGGCGGCTCAGGTTCAAGTTCGCCCCCGTCGGCCTCCCGCTAGTCCCCGAGGCCCGCCTGCCGACGGGGGACCCTGAGGTCACCCGGGCGCGGGGTCACTCGGCCACGCACGGTGCTACCACGTGGGGCAAAAGTTTCCAGTTTCGCCTGTTGGGCCTCTCGGTGCGCTGGGCGGAGCAGAGGCCCGCGCTCGGGCACCCGCTCCTCTTCGGTCGCCTCCAGTCGCAACCCGCTCCCCGAAAAGCCCGCACCCGTCGGGGGCCCCTTCCCTGCGTTTCCCCCTTCCCTCGTCGCTCCTGTCGCCCTCGGGAAAACGCCCCGCGGGACTCCGGAGCGGGTCAGGGAGCCCGGGGAGGGCCGGGACCCGGCAACCGAGCAAGTGTCCCGAGGAAGGTTCGGGGCGCGCGCGTGCCCCGTGCGAGCGCCGGCGGAGCCCGCCGCCGCCTCCACACCCTCGCGCGTCAACTCCGCCGGGCCGCGTCCGACCCCACTCGGGGTCCCCGCCTCGCCGCGGCGCCCGCCACCCCCAGTGCGCAGGCCCGGCCGCCCCAGCGCGCATGCCCTGGGCTCGCGAGCGCGCGGCCAGCCCCCAGCCTGCGCTTTCTACACACTCTACAACTGGGGAGGGGGCGGGGAGGAGGGAGCCCAGCCGCCGCCCACGTGATCCCGCCGGCCGGGGCCGCAGGGCGGGAGCGCGCGGCGAGCGGGCGCGGGGAGGAGGGCGGCTCGCGGGGCCGCGCGCGCGTGCGTGCGGGCGAGCGTGCGGGCGAGCGAGCGGGCGGGCGCGCGGGGCTGGGCTGAGGCGGGCGGCGGCGGTGGGCCGGCCGGGAGGGGGAGGAGCAGGAGCCGAGCGAGGCCGACGGGCGGGCGGAGGATGGGGCCGTGCCCGGGCTCCCGCGGCAGCCGCCCGGGGACACGCCGTGCACCCTCCGGCTCGGGGCTCTCGCGGCGGCAGCGGCGGCGGCAGCGTTAGCGGCGAGAGCGGCGTTTCCGTCGTCAGCGCTTCTCCCTCCGGCGGGTCGGCGAGGAGAGGCGGCGGCGGCGGCGGCGGCGGCTCGGGCACACCGGTGTCTCGCTGGAGATTTCTTTCTGCTTTCCTCATCGACTGACTGACTGACTCACCCCCTCCCTGATTATTTTTTTTTTTGAGGAAGGGTGACCTCTTCTCTGGGACTGAAAAAAACCAGTATTTTCTGCGAGGAAGGGTGTGTGGGGGGGGCGGGCGGCAGCGTCAGGGTTTGCTTCTTCGCTTCTTTCTTCTCCTCTCCTCCCCCCTCGAAGACCGAAAAGCGAGCCCCACAACTGCTCCAGCATCCTCCTCCTCTTCCTGCGCCTCCCTTCTCCTCCAGCCTCCTCGCAGTTTCGCCCTCTCCTCCGCTAATGATTGCATTATTATTATTATTATTATGCTTCCTTCCCTGCGAGGGGGTCTCGCCCCTCTCGGTCGCTCCCCGGCCCCGCTCTCCCCTCGTTGCGATTTCTTAACATTTCTGCAGCCTGGGAGTGAGTTTTCTCCGAGGCGTGTGTGAGAGGTGGCCCGGGGGGGGGGCTGTTTTCAAGTTCATTGCCCCCACTTTTCCCGCGACCTTTTTGGACTCGATTTTGGATCCCGGGGTGGGGTGGGGGGGACGAGGGTGTGCAGGCGTTTTGGGGGGGCGCGCCAGAGAATGGCCACGGGGAGGGCTCCCCGGAGCCTCCCAGTCTCTTGATCAAAGCATTCCGCTATTCTGATTTATTGCCTGCTTGGTGAGTTATTTTTTTTTTCCCCTCTGAAGGAGACCTGTGTGTTCAGCCATTACTTTGCTCGGCGCTGCTCCCAGGCATCTCCGACCCTCCGTGCGGCGGGGAGCCCCACACTTGGGTTCTGCGCCCCCGTCCCTCCTCCTCTCTCTCCGCCCCTTCCCCCTTTTCTTTCTCCTCTCTTTCTTCCCCTCTCTCCCTTCTTTCGGCCGCCGTCTCCCCCGCGCCCTCCTCGGGGCGGAGGGACGCCGTGCTCGGGGGAGGCAGGCTCGGTGTCAATTTTTGTCGGCGTGTGTGCGCGCGAGCGTGTGTGGCCGCGGCCGGAGCCTGTGGCGGCGGCAGGCGAGCGGGGGCCCCGGCGCGGCACAGCCATGGATGGCCCGACGCGGGGCCATGGACTCCGCAAAAAGCGGCGATCGCGGTCGCAGCGAGACCGGGAAAGACGCTCCCGGGGCGGGCTGGGGGCCGGCGGCGGAGGGACCGGCCGGCCCCGGGCGCCCTCGCTCGCCTCGTCGTCGGGCTCCGACAAGGAAGACAATGGGAAGCCCCCGTCCTCCGCCCCGTCCCGACCCAGACCCCCGCGGAGGAAGCGGCGGGAGTCCACCTCGGCCGAAGAGGACATCATTGATGGATTTGCCATGACCAGCTTTGTCACTTTTGAAGCGCTGGAGGTAAGGGGGTTCCCCCTTCCTTTCCCCCCTCCGCCTCCCCGGTCTCCCTTTATGCACGACCCCACTCGGCTGCGCCTGGGGTCCCCGGCTTCGCCCGCGGTGCTCAGAGCTGTCTGTCCGTCCGTCTGTCTGTCTAGGCTGAGATCTTATTGTTGGGGGGAGCGGGGGCGCGGGCAGACAGGCAGCAAGAGGGAATCGCAGAACCGTGCCTGCTCTCCGGGTTTGCTCGTTCTCTCTCGCCTTTCCCCTGCGCCCCCTCTCTGCACCCCTCCACAGCAGATGGGCAGAAAGAAAGGGGTTCAGGCATCACAACAATGCGCCCCCTCTCCACCGATAGCTCTGCCCCTACTCCTTCCTCCTCTCCCTCCCCAATCATGGCTTCTTGGCTAGTGGAAGTCTCTTCGGTGGGTTTGGGGCGCCTGTGGACGGTTCTGTGTGTGCTTTCTCCAGAGCCGTATGTCCGTGTGTGTCTGTCTAGTGTGTACCTTTCCTGGATGTCCTCCGGCTCGAGACTGATGCGGTTTTATGGTTTCTTTGCACCCCCCTCCGCCTTTTTTTTTTTTTTTTTTTTTGGCAAGGCTGGGGAAGGGGGCGTTTTCTCCTGGATAAGAGGGAGGAGGGGAGCGAACAGGAAAGGATGGAATATCTTTTCTGTATTCTGAATGAGGCTCTATTGCGGAAAGGGTTAATGATAATATTCTGTGTACACATTCACACACATGTGTGTGTGTACATGAGTAATTTAGTTGAAGGACAGAAAAAGGTACACTAGGGAGGACTGCTGGAAGCAAAGAATAAAATCCTGGCTGGATGCTGAAGGGCTTGTCACCAATTGTCCTTTTCTTTTTTGTGTATGTGTGTGTGTGTGTGTGTGTGTGTGTGTGAGTGTGTGTGGTTTTTTCCCCTTCCTAAGTGATTGGCTTTGTGTGTGTGTTTCTTTCTTCCTTAGGCACCTGCAGGCAGCGTTCATTTTCAAATGCACATTATTCTGCTGGCTAAGAGGCTTCTGGGGAGGGGGCTGTTGGGAGGAGGAAGCTACAGAGAGACTGTCCAGGGGTCTCTGGAAAGTATCTTTGCCTGGACCGATCTGATTTGGTTCTAGGACTGGTCATTGGCCTCTATAAATTTAACCGCGCCTCTCCTTCCCCACCTCCCCTACGTCCTATCCCCACCCCCAATGCACACTCTGCACACAGAAGGCAGTAGGTTTTATAGAGTTGGTCCAGCTTTCTTAAGCACAAAACCAAGGTGTGAGTTGTTTTTTTTAGCTTTTCATGCACCTGATGTGATGGTTTGAGGTTTCTGAAGGAAACTTTTCCTTTTCCTTTTGATTTTTTTTTTTTTTGCTGTTATTGTGGTATTGTTTCAGATGTGCACTTGTGAGCTTTGTTGATAAAAGCTTAAATCTCACATACAGTAACCATGCAGGTTTAGATTACTGATTCTATGTGTCTGAATGTCAGGTTTAAGTATTTTTTCAAAAGGCGGTTTTTCCTGTCACTGTTCTTTTCTGTTAATTGCTTTTGGCTGGGGTTGTGGTGGTTGCTGGCCAGTGGCTGGGGAGGAAGGGAGGGTGACGGTGTTATTGGTGGTGACCATAGACTTTGATGTTGGTGACTGACTCTGTTCCCTTTTGGCTCTAGCACTGGTGCTGCACTGGCTAAAATTTCTGAGTGTTGAAGCTTACCACTCAGGGTACTTCTAAGTGTACCTTTCACTTTGCCACAATAGGTGGGAACTGGAAGGTATAACCTGTCTCTCTCTCTCTCTCTCTTTTGCTTTGCAGAAGGAGTTGAAATAGCAGCCTGTGTCCTAAAAATTTGGTTTCCCATTGCTGTCTGTAGTTGGCAGGTACTCGGAAGGTACTTGTCAGCGCTGGTCACAAGGGGTTCTGCTTTCTGCACGGGTGTCCTCACTGCTGCGTGGCCCTTCCGGATCCCCACGATCATTTGCAAAGGCTGCGCAGAGAGGGACAGAACTCATACAGTTGTCTTTGTTTTCTTTGTAGTAAAGTAGCTGTTTGACTGGGCTTGTGATGTATCTATGTCTGTATGTACATTTGGCTTTTGAGAGAAAATGTTTCTATTCTCTACTTTTTTCAACCTTAGAAAACTTTTCAGTTTTAGAATACCAAGTTCAAAATCTACCCTTAGTACCATTTCTTTCCTTACTGTAATTAGCTTTTCTGCTGCTTATCTAGACTTTATAACCCATGTTACTTTGGTTAGCTAAATACTAAAACACTTTGCTGTTTAAATATCATATACTTATCTGCACAGATGTAGAAAATCTACAAAGTTTATTCTTAAAAAGTTTATTTAAAACTTTGTAGATGAATGTGCATATACACGGAAGTAGACCAACCAGTAACATAAACCCAGTACATCTTACACCAGGTTTTACAACACCAAATACTATCATTTGGCTTCTATAGTTTTCTTCTATAGTCATCCCCCACTCCCTTGTGATTGATCTCATCTGTACATATTTCTGTCTCTAAATTATGTCTTTAAAAACCCCACAATACCATTACCACTCCTAAGTACATGAACAGTTCCTTACATCAAATATCTTCTCAGTGTTCATATTTTCAGAGGTCCAACTTCTATAGGAAAGTTGTTAACATTTTCAGATTAAAAGCACACACTAGGAAAAAAATTGTATTTGTCTGGTTCTTTGGCAAAAGGTAGATATATCGGCTGCTTGTTATCACATTGTGTCCTTGTTGGATGGTTAAAACGTGGATGTATAGTAATTTCTCAAATAAAACCTTTGATATTCCACTGTGCACGGGTAGGGAGATTCACTGAACTATGACCGAGAGGCCTTTTTAGATAATAGGCATCTAAACTATGAATTTGGAAATGTGTGTTAAGAGCATGTTTGTAAATGGTAAGAATTATTACAGATACGAAGAGTTAACCTAAATACACAGAACTCTTTTGTGTCTTGTATTTAGAAATGAAAACAATTGTCACCAAGTATCATCAAGGCCTCCGTTGGTATGATGTTGTGATAAGAAACCAGAAATACTGCCTTGAACAGCTAGGCTTATAGCTTATGCCATAGCTGACAAACTGTGGAGCAACATACCATGGGTGATGTGATACTAAACTCTTTGACTCCACGATTTTGTTCTGAGTAGCTGATGGTGGGCTTCGCTTTTTCAAAGAGGCCACTAACTCATAGGAAGTGTGTTGCTATAAGGAGTTCCACTCTTGCTATGGTTTTACAAATACTGAAGTAAGAGAGGAAAACTCCTATACTGAGAGCATTCTTTAGTATTGTTGGAATCTTATTTAAGATGATGAAAGCTTTAAAGGTAGTTTGGCAGGTTCCCTACTTTACATTTAGTGAAACTGGCTGAGGTGGTTTCATATTCTGCAGGGACGCTTGTCTTGAGTAATTGTGCCCTGAAGTTCAAGTGTGTGATTATGAAGAGTCTCATGATAGAAGATAAGAGGGTAGGTGAGGAGGCTAAAGTTGAACGTGGTGTTCTTTTCATTATGCAGTTGAGAAGTAGAATTGCCATTTGGATATGGTATTGTTCATTTAAATGTTTCTTGAATGACAGAGTGAGAGCATAGATCTTCAGATTTTATGTTTAGTTTAAAAAATTGAGTTGCTCTTTAGAAGTGAAATTATAAATGGGATTGTTGGGATCTCTGTATTGTAAGTGTATCCTGATGTACTGATAGTGATGCTTTTGTATTTTTCTTTGGCTTTCTGTTATTAGGAAGCCTTATGAGCTTCGTAGATGAAAATTTGACTTTAAAATCAGTATTTCCCCCTTTACTCCTCTTTTGTGTACCTGGATCTTTGTGCATCCTTTTTCAGTACAACTGACCAAGGAAAAAAAGGCGCAATTGGTGAAATCAGCAGACAAGAGGCCTTTTGGAGTCTCACAGTCTTATGAAAATGAAAGAAAACTCATTTCTGGTGTGTAGAAGATAAAATCAAGTCTTTTTTGTGGTCTTTGTTTCCTAACTCTTTTTCAGATCTTACTTACACATCAGTAGTCTTAGGCAGATTGTATAAAATTTGATGTATTTAAAACAGGCTGTGTTAATAGGACACAGTTATTATGATCAAATCTTAGTTGTTTTAAAAACATTAATAGTGTTCCATACATCAGTCACGAAATATTATGGATTGCTTAATATGTGCAGGATACTAGGAGTACAGAAGAATCTAAAATGTATATGTAGCAATTTGATGTATGTAATTTAACTGATAAATACAGGACCTACAAAATAGTTCTGAAACCAAGTGCAACGTGCTTTTAGAGACAAGAGTGGTGAGACAGGTAGAAGTCTTAACAGAGAAAATGGGTTCTTCGGAGGATGAAGTGATTGGGTAGATGGGGTAGGATTGGAGGACAGGAGAGCTTTCTGAAGGAACACTGAAGGAGGCACAGCAGAAACATGACCGATGAGAAGATGTTCTGGGATTAGGATATGGGTGAAAGAAGGGCTCATAGAAATGAATAGCAAAGCAAAAGGAGTGTGTATTACGAGGTCAGGAGACCTGTCCAGGCATGCACGGCTCTTCTAACTAGTTGTGTGATCTTTCTTAGGAAGTTAACTTTCTGAAAACATTTTTTTTTCATCCATTAGTGAGAGACTTAGACTAGTTTAAAATTCTCAAGCTAGAAGTGAGCATAGTATCACAGGATGTTCCTAGATAGTGTTCCAGATGAAAATAGTTACTGCTCTCTGATATATTTTAGAACGTAGTGATTTAGATGGAATTACCTGATTTGCTGTATCAGAATTGAAGGACGTTATTGTGTGAATATAAACTGACTATCAGAGAAGATAATGCACTATGCCGTATTTCCTAAATTTATTTGGCTACAGAACCCATTTATTCCAGCATTGTAATCTGTAATCCAGTTTGGGAAGCTAGATATTAGGCAAAATTTCAAAAAATTCTTCCAGATCTTGGATTTTGGTGATTTCTGAGTTTGCAATGAGTGGGTTGATGGTAGACAACTTGAACCAGGCGCAGAAGCTTGTAGTTCTGTGGGAGGCTATTGCTTAAGCAAGGGTGATTAAAGGGCTGTGATATGTAAATAATAAGGGAGATTAGTTCCCTTCTTTGCCCTCTCACCTCTTGGGCCTTGTGTTAGCCTTTTCATTGATTGTTAGGAGCCCTACATGCGGTGAGATTTGGTGGGTGATTCTCATTAATATCTCTTTTCAGTGTGATAGCAGCCCAATTCTGAGGCCACCAAACTACCCACCAGTGTTTTGTCTTCTCTTGATCCTTTCTAGTTTCATGTATTGCTGTGTTTTAGTAATTTTGAAAAGAAGTTGGATGAGAAAGTAGGTTGACGTTGATGTTAAAGATTTCAGATCAGCTGCCTTTTTGCTTGCTATGTATGAAGTATTTTAAAAAGGGCCAGAGTCTGTCTTCTGCTGTTAAAGAGCCGGGAGAAGCTGTGGAACCCTTTGGGTTGGGGGTGTTTTATTTTTTGTCTTGGAAAATTTGGCCACAGAATGGTGAAGTAAATGAGTCAGTTTCAACATTTCACTTCTGATAGTGTACATAGCTTTAGGCTTTAAGGAGTCCTTAAGTGATGAGCTTTGGAAACAAAAAAGTCTGTGAATAGTGCGTCTGATTTTGAATTCAAGAGTCTTACTATACTTGCTGAATGTAGTATTTTACTCTGTAAGATGTGTCAGGAGGATATTTATGTGAGATGAGGTCAAAGCTGTGATAAATGAATCCGTGTGGCTCATGTTAGCTGTAGAAATTACATCAGCTAGCTTTTGGGGGTAGTAGGATATAAATTAATCAGATTTTTAAAAAGAATCCCAAAGTTAGTGATTATGGCTTTGATTTTCTCTTAGTGTTGTTAGTTTTCTGTGTTGGAAAAGAGTTTAAAAATGTGATTCTGGGAAGATTGTAGGTGATAGATTCTGAAACCCTTCTATATAACAGTTATATAAAATGTCCCCCCAAAATGGTAGCTATTTAGTTTGAGAGAATGTTAAGATTAGAAATCAAGTCTCCAAATGGTAATAAAAAGTGGAAGAATTAAAGAATAATTTAAATCCTGAGGACTATAAGTTTTGAAGGCCTGGGTAAGAGGATCAGTAATGGTAGTACTTTCTAGTGGAGTACGTGTGTGTATATGGTTTAGTTTTATTTTACCCAATTCTGAATATGATCTCTACTGTACTGAACATAGTCTCTGTAAGTGCCTTGCACTGAATGCTATTTTTCCCCTCCTGAAGCAGTTCCCTCCGTTTAGGTTAAACACAATATACTATAGGTGTAGCAGGAAAAAAAACCTGGGAATTGGGATAGCAACTATGTGAAAAAATCCCTAGTGTGTCTCATACACACACATGCACACACATGCGAATGCACACACACAGATTTGAAAACTCAAATAATTGAAATGAGGAAGAAAAATTTGATGAAACCCAAGATGGGACAATCCAAATCAATTTGGGAAGGGTTAGCTGTCATAGAACTGTTTCTTGTACATAACCTGTACCTGTTGCATGGTTTTTTGGTTTTGTTTTGTTTTGCTTTCTTTCTGTAGAAAGGGAGACAGAAATAAAGGCTGAGAACCTCAGTGTATTTTCTTCCTTTTAGACTTGAGCTCTGTTCACACTTGTTATGTGAAACTTGCAGGGCAGAGGTAGTTTCTATGTGTGTCTTTGTAGCTGTCAGTACAGATCAATGTGGAGTTATAAAGAGTAGGTCTTTTTGCTGTTAGTAACTGAGAAAGGAAAGTGAATTTCACATCATCCAACTGCATTTGCTTGGAAATGCAGAGGATGCTTGGAAAGGATGAGACAAGTGTACTCTTCTGTGTTACAGTGTTATTCATCAATTTTAAAGGAATCTGGAGACTAAAAATCATGAGTTGCTACCTCCTTTGAAATTATTTGTTTCATACATTAGTATTTGTGGCAGTCATAATTTAGGATGCAGTTAGATAAGTGATCCACTTTTGTCTGCCTCTCTGTATCTCTCCTGCCTTTACTGTAGGGCCATGAAAATTCTGCATGTAGATAATAAAAGGTAGTAGATTTAGAAAGTTGTGGATAAAACACAGAAGCTTTAAGTTGTCTAAACTTTCACTGTTTGAATGTTTATAATTTGTTTGAAGGAAGATGATGTTAGTTCTGTGAGGAGGAATTGCTTGCCATGGTTTTCTGGGCTATTTTAGCTCATCTTAATGCTTTCTTAGTTTTTATCTGAACTCTGGAGTTTGCCTGATAAAAAAATGACAAGTTGCTAACCATGTATAAATATTTTATTGTCACCTTGGTTTTTCACCTTACCTCTTGGTGCTGTTTGTCTTTGGTACCTTCAGAGCCCTAGAAAACCATAGTCAGCAAAATTGGAGTCATAGCATAGGGGCACTCCTGAAGTGTATAAACAATGGCCAATGGCTAATGCAAGTTAGGATTAATTTTTTGGTGGAAAATGCTCATGGGAGTACTGTGTGCTTTCTCCTCACTGAAGCCCAACCTGCAAAGACAGATTCTGCCTTTTGGATAAATGAGTGAAATCTGATACTCTCAAACTAACTTCTGAATCTGAGGCTAAGTCACTGCCAGGGTCAAGTTGTGATGATGAGAGATGTGACTTTTCTTGTCTGGAAACCCACCCTTTCTTTAGGCTTTTGTAGAGTTTTTTGATGGCAATGATATTTTAGAGTTTAAAACAAAGACTGAAGAGATTATAGTCCAATATTGCCATGCTTTTCAGTTGTTACCAGGAACAAGACTATTTTTCTGTCTCTCAGGTCTTTAGTTAATGCTGTGGCTAACAATTCTTGGTTGAGCATTGTTCAGTGAATACTTTAACTGAGTTAAAAATGTTGGTGTCAGAAACCCCCAGAGAGAATGAAAATGTGGATAAATACAGTAGCTGGACATTAGATTATCACTTGTTTCCAAGCTATGATGGAAATTGCAGTGACTCTTATCCTTTTGGTCAGTACATAATTCGGTTGACAAAAATAATGAAAGTCCAGGACTGTACTTTTCTACCAAATGATCTTACATAGTTTAAATGCAGTATACTTTCCCTGGAACAAATGGTAGAAATAAGCAGTTTCGGGGTGGTACAGTGTTATGGCTGCAGTTTATGCTTTCCTTGTTTGTTATGGTGGTCATTTTGGTTAGTTGTAAAAATTACAGTTTCGAGATTAATACACAGAGCTCAATCTTCAGGAGCTATCATCCTAAAGTTAGCACCTCAGCTTTTTCAGAGACCATTTCACCCCAGCCATTGCTGCCTGAAGTGCTTTCGGAGCTGCTGTGGCATCAGAGGCACAGGTCTCTTTATCATCTCTCATTGTGCAGATGAAAACACCCTGCCCAGGGGTTAATTGGCCTGCTCTGGATCACACTGGGGGTTGAGCTCTGACTGTTATCCAGTGAAATCAGGAGACTATCTATTTTCTTAGGACTGATGGCAGGTGGTTTCCACTGGATAGAATTGTGCATGGAAGTTGTTGAAAACAAAAATAATACTGCAAATGATGGTGAGCACTTATGATTGTAAAACTTGTTTCCTTTAGCTAATGTTCTGATTGTTAATATCAAGAAACTTTTAAAAGCATTCTTCCTTTCCATCACACATTCTTCTTCAGGGGTGTATTACCCTGAAATTCATTGACCTTTTTCTATTAGGTACATTTGTTTTTTAAAAAGTGCCACTCCTACATCTCTGTAATGAAGATGTAAAAGAAAATATCATAATTATGGTAAGAATATGATGTTCTTTTTTTGAATGTCTGGTGGAAGGATAAAATAATATTTGGACATAAGATGATCCTATGTGGCCACTTACAGTTTTAACATCTCTTTTTTTTAGAGGGCAGGGGGATGTTTTCTTCAGTTTGGCAGTCCAGGGAATGAAACTCAGAATAGCTTAACTTCCAGAGCAAAACTTAAGAAGCAAGGGAGCTTTAGAGTATGTTTGAGTTGAAGACTAAACCAAACTTTCTTCTGAAGACTCAAAATATTAAATCCACATGATGTGTTGGCTAAGGCATTTCGTCTGTTTATTGCTGAACCAGAAAATTTATAACAACTGTTTGTCATGTGTATATATTTATAACCATTCATGTAGTGAAAAGAAGTTTTCATGGGATTGTAATAACATATCAAGATGGATATAATTTAAACGGAAGCAGATTGACACCTTGAATTAAATGCAAACCATAAAGTAGAATACCTGAGCATTGTTCCTTACATATTTACTGCAGGGGGCATCCAGCCAAATATGCAAATAAAAAGACATTGACGAATTTCCCTGGGTGTGTTTGTGATTGCAGGGAACCCCAACTATTTTATTAATCTTTTATCAAGCATTGTTGAGATTTACAACAGGAATGGAATGTATTAATTTGGCAGGACAAACAGCTTAGAACCAGAAAGTAAGGAATAATAAGGGGAAGACATGATTGATACGCTGTCCCATAAATAACACATGCAACTGACAATGGAGCTGAGTAATCTTTAGATCTGAGCTTGATGTCATTAATGGAGTTGTTAAACCAAGATGTTTGAGGTGAACTTCAGTCGGGGAGGCTCTGCCTCATTTAAAATGCAGAACTATCTTTACTTACACTTTGGACTGATATGTTGACAAAATTGGTGTAAATCGAATTTTTATAAATTGGATCAAATGCATCAGGGGAATCGTGCTGTGAAAAATTTGAGTCTTAAAAAAAAATAAAACCAGGTTTAGAAGTCTATCTCTCTGCAGCCGGCCATCGCTTTCCCTGAGATGTGTGTGTGTTCCCTCCCGTAATCCTGGAAGAAAGTGACTGTGAGATTTGCATTTTCTGTTCAGGTTTCGTACCTCACTAGTTGGTGCTTCCAGGAATAATTGGTCGTGATTTCAATAAGCGTGCATTATTCAGATTTCAGGGCCTGGTTTTTAAGTGCATGCTAAGGAAGACTTGCAGCTATGAATGTGGAATGTCATTTCCATGTCTGTTCCATTGGGGAGTTGGCATGTCATAACCACTTCAGTGTCATGATTGTGTAGAGACACCCTCGCTATAATTTTTCTATATGACAGTTCAGTTTTAAAATTGTAAAGATGCCAAAAGCAGGGCTGTATTGTTATTAGGGAAGTCAGTGACATCTGTTATATCTTGTTAACCAGGGGAGGAAAATGCTTTAATCAAAACATCTAATTATGTCCTCTCAACTGATGAAATATCCTTTGCTAAATTTTTGGAATTGGCCTTAATGGAAGAAGCTGACCTCTATGAGAGCTGTGAAGTAAATTTTCTCTTTCTGCTTTGAGAAGCACCTATGTCCAACCACAGTGTGTTTTAATTTTATCAAGCTGGCTTTTGTACAGTGAGAATGGATGTTTTCAGAAGTTGTCCAAGCCAGTGTGAAGTTTTTGTTTTCATTCTCTTCTTACTCCTCTAGCATATGAGGCCCCCAGAGGACGTTTTAATTTCCAGATGTGAACGTTAGAGGATTTGTGGTCGCTGAGAGCTACCTGGGGAGGGAGCAAATGATAATTGCAGGTGAGAGGCAAGGGGATAATTCAGCAGTGTGCTGGGAGGTGTGATTTCACACCTGAATGTTGAAACCTGCTGTTCAACAGTTGTGTTGTTTTAAAATGTTTTATTAGTCTGATATAGAATGGACCAGATTGTTCTAGGTCACCTTCACTTAAAGGAATATGACTATTTTCAGTGAAGTAAGTATAATACGATTCTAAAAATAAATCCTATGTTTAAGAGTAATTTTATGTAACATCTGAACACACAAAAAAGTGTTTGACTTGGCAAATCTATTCATTTCTATTTATGAGACCACTTTTAAAAAATACTTTGATAGTATGACTTTTAATTTTGAGTCACTCAAACTTCAAAACCAACCAGCTAAAACAGTCATTTCATATGTTTCCAGCCCAGAATTATCTTTTTTGAGGTAGAGGATCTCTCTATTCAATTCTGGCTGACCTTGAACTCACTATATAGCTGAGATTGGCCTGTAACTCACAGTGATCTTCCTGCTTCAGTCTCGGGAGTCCTGGGGATTGTAAGGAAAGCCATCATATCTGGCCAGAATTAATTTTTAACTGCAGCTATTTCCTGGTTTCAGAATCACAGATGATACTGAAAATAATCATGATATTCATATTAATGATAGCACATTATTGATAGTCTTAATTCTAGGATGTGGATTAGGTTAGAGATTCCTTAGTTCTGGGAGCCGTATTTCAGCTTTCTGGAATGATTTTTTCCTTGAGATTGAAGCCACTGTATGCCAGTTGCTATTTGAAACTCGCCAGTGAATTCTATGCCCCCTGGAACAGAAGTGTAAAATTGAAGAGTCTGACTGATCCCTTCTCACAGGATATTTTGCAAATAAGCATGTATTTTACAATAGATTTCTAAGCACTTTGTCTTATCTGCTTTTAAACTATTCTAGGAAGTGGCATTTGGGAATCTGTTGCACACAAAAAAGAACTTCTTACTAGTGCTAGATTTTTCTGTTGTTCTAAACTAATAATCACTCAGTTCTTTTCCATGAGTCAGCATACTAAATACATCTTTTTTTTTTTTTTTTTTTGGTACTGGAGAGAGTGTACCCTGGGCTCAAGCATGATAGGTAATCACTGTCCTATTGAGCTACACTCTCAGCCCTCTTACCTTTTTTTGATATGTGTAAAATATCTACAAGATTATATTTCTTGAACATACCCAGTGACAATTAGTTACATTATTTTCTTATCATTGTTTCCTTTCATTATCTGTGTACATCTTCAAAATGTTCTCTCCATTCCCTACTCCACTTTGTTGAGTTTTGTTTCTGTTACAAGGACTATACTAATGAATGTGGCTGTTAGATTGCTTCTTATGGATATCCCACCTGCAATTTTAGAGTACAGTACCTTCTTGAGCAGGCCCTTCTCATCTTTCCTAGGCTGTGTTGTTTCCACATATTCATCCTCTAGGACTTCAGGATTCAAAGCTGGCTGATGGATGATGACCAGTAGTTGGATGTTGGTGGTGGTAGTGGGGACAGAATGGGACTCAATTTTCAAAAGATTGCTCTGTGAATTTGATGAGTCAAGTTACACATTTTTCTGACGGGCTTTTTTCTTTTTTCAGAGAGGTAACACTTTCTTATTAGAACCGCCACATTCTAAGAAACACAATTCTCTCCAATTAACTACTTTAGTAAGCCCAGTTATCCTTTTGCACATCTAAATAGGAAGTGGAGTGCTGCCTTTATAAATTGTAATTGTAGGGGAAACTCAAATCAAAGACTGTCCTTTGAAACTTAAGTATAACTATAAAAATCTAGTGCAACAGGAGCCACACCTTTAAGTCCAGGGTTTTACAGCTGATTTTTATGCTTTATTTTTATGTGTGTATAAAACATAGGTTCTGTATTACCTCAAGGGTCTGAGTCAGAATTGAAACTCTTAAGAACATTTCTTTTTTTCTGTCATTTGACAGTTTTAAAAAATATTAGTACAGTACATCTTTGCAGGACATAACACATTACTTGTGTGGAGTTGGAACATATAAATAATGCATCTTATTTTCTTTTTCATCCCGTTTCCCTCTCTCCATCTACTGATTCTTTTTCCATTTGAGAAAACTCTGTTTCCCTACTTCCCATTATGTTTTATTTTGCTTTTTGTGTATACTTAGGGTTTTTATATAAATGAAACTATTCAGTATTTAAGGTTGGGACTGATTTATTTAATTTAACATTATGGTTGTAAGGTTTATCCATTTTCCTACAAATGACTCCATTGTACCTTTCTTTATGGCAGAATAATACTCCATTGGTATAAATACTACATTTTCTTTATCCATTCATTTGTTGATGAACCTGTAAGCTGCATCTAAAATTTTATTAAATGAAGCGACAGGGGAAATATTGAAGACAGTGCCAAGTGCTCCATATATACTCAAAAATACTTGTGATATTCTTCTATCTTATCATATCCTAGAATTCAGTAAACAGGGAAAGTTTTCAGATAAAGTAATATTGTACTTTAATAATTCACATGAATATAAACATACAGAAAATGTTTACAAGTACTTTTTTAACTTCATGTGTTAGTGTTGAAAGATACTTTCCTCAAAGCTGTAGAATCTTCCTCACATTCAGATTGAGTAAATTAGTACAATGATTCTCAAATTTTATCATATTCCATATATGATGTTATTTGTTTTGGTCAACACAAACCTTTTTGAAGTACAAAGCAATTCTTCTAACAAGTAAAGTACACAGAAATTATTCTTAGTTAAGGTGGTAAATTATTCTGACTTAAGGCAGCAGCAACAAAAGAAATTTTAAATTTTAAACCTTTTCTTATGTCCTTCCTTGCCTCTCTTGTGGTGGTGAATACCTGTCTTGTGAAGTTTTTGATTAAGAAAATAGAGTAGTATGAAGATGGACTGGCAGAGATGGGTGTCAGTTTCTCTCTGGACAGTTCTCTACTATTTGCCACTGAATATTACGTTAGCATTCTTGTAGATTTATTGACTGTCTATATTTCATCTGTACTCTCATTTTGTTTAGTGTGTTATGCCTGAGATTAGGAACAGAGAAATATGTATACTCAGACTGATTTGGAAATTGCCTTGTTGAAATACAGCCCATATGGCCATTGAAAAATGGTTAGTACTGCATATAATTGCTTTCCCAATGATGTGCTTTGTCATTACTTCCATCTTCTAAGAAGTACTCTGGTAGCATGCTGACAGCAGTGGTGTCATTAGAAAACATATGGACATACAAAGGCATTAAATTGTCTTTAATTTAAGGATTAGATTACTATAGAGGATGTTATAGAGGTGTTAAAGGATGGTCACTGTGCTTTTAATGGATGACTCTTGTTAGTTCAGCAATGCTAGACTGGATTACAGAAATCTGAAAAGGTTCTGTTTACTTATTTGCTAAGTGTATTTCATATCGCCCTACAGTGGTGAGAAGAGTGGTTAGTCTCCATCCCAGTATTGTGCAGAGTGATTTTCCAGGAGTCTTTCTCACTTTCTCTTTTCCTGAATGTGTATCCAAGGAATGATTTTAGTTGGGGCCTTTAGATGGAAGAAGATGTGTAGTAGAGCCAGGAAGCCATGAGACAGCTTTCATACTGTACAATCCATATCCTCCATTGCACACTGCCTGTCTTGACCTGGGTCTCAAATCCATGACCCCTCTTCCTCCCTCTTTTGATAAAATGAAATTAATGCAGTCAGGAGGCTTAATGATAGGTTGGTTCTAGAGCTACAGGGACCATGACAGGCACAGAGCGATGCTGGCCTTTGGCCCTTTTAGTGGAAAGGATTTTGGGGATTATGATGGGCAGTGTCTTGGGCACCTCTGAGGACACTGGGTCAGCTGAGCAGTGTTCCTGACCTTACTTCATGTGAAAAATGCCATCCTTCATGTTTTACCACCATTTCTTTTCCCTTCTCTCCCTTCCTCCTTTTGTCTTTCCCACCCTTTTTTCTCTGGTACGAGGTATTGAACCCAGGACCTTGGCACTGAGGTGTATCCCAAGACCTTTTTATTTATGTTGAGACAGGGTCTCAGTAAGTCATTAAGTTGTAAGGCCGGGCTCAAATTTGTAATCTTTCTGCTTCAGACTCTGAGAGTGCTGGGATTATAGTCTGCGCCTAGTTTCCTGTTTTTATAAACTAGTGAAAGATTCTTTTTTGGGAAGGAGAAGGTACTTGAATTCTTTGGTTTTTTTTATTGCATTAAAAAGTACTTGTTTTGGGGCTGGAGATTTAGGTCAGTAGTTCTGGTGTCTGCCTGGCAAGCACAAGGTCCTGAGTTCAGTCCCCAGTTACCACATACCACAATGCCGGGTGTGGTGAACTCATGCCTGTAATCCCAGCACTCGGGAAGCAAAGGCGGGAGAGTTTCTGTGAGTTCGAGGCTTGCCTGGGCTACATAGTGAGTTTAGGACCAGCCTGAACTATGAAGCGAGTAGTAAAAATCCAAAAAATTGTTTTGGATTTCCGTGTGCTGGGCAAGTACAGTTCTAGGAACAGGAGATACTGCAGTTAAATAAGAGAAACAGATACCTGTTGTAATGACATTCTTTTTAGCAGTGGGAGGGGATTTAGTGTAGATCAGTCAGCAAGTGAATAATGTGTTGGGTAGTGACAGGTTTTGTAGAAGACACTATTTGCATGGAGGTGAATCTGAGGGGAAACCTGAAGGAAACGATAGAGCAAGAAAACTGGATAGCCAGAGGAGGAGCATTCAAGGAGAGAGAAGGGAAGAGAAGGCTTGGTGTGTATATCTGGAGGAGGCCATGTGAGGAAAAGGAGCAGAGATGGGCAGGGGTGTGCAGGGACTTCCAATTTTAAACTCGAGTGATGTGAAAGAATGAGCAGAAGGCAACTATCCAAAGTCCTCATTTGCCAACTGAAAAATTATGTTTTAATTTCATCAAAGTCACACATTTGGTAGTGAAACAAGACCAAATTTCCTATCTTGTGTTCTTTCACAGTAGCTTCTCCTTGTACCTTGCTGCCCTTGTCCTAGGCCTCAGGAGGAGGGAAGCATCCTTTTGGACCTGAAGATTTACCTCTGCTTATCTGTGTGTGGGTATGGTTCTCCTGAAATACGCATTTCAAGAAGATGTAGGCTTCCAGTGTCCAGATACCACAAACTAAAAAACAGCCCTAATCTGCCACCTTTTGGGTAATTTAGCAACAACAGCTCCCATTTGTCTAGGCCTTACTGCTTGTGGCATTCTGTATATTCAAGAGTTTTAGAAGCATTATCATATTTAACCCTCACAACCTTACCTGGTGCAGTAGGGGCCTCGTCGTCTTACTTAGATTTGAAGTGATTGAGGAATAGAGATAATAAGTAGCTTCCTCGTGGTCATGTACATAGAATGTTGTAGACTGAGGATTCGAACCTAGACTATCTGAATCTGGGGCCTGCGCTGCCTCCCCTGAAAGGAAGATGATGTCTTAGATGAACTTTGCCTCTATGGATGTGCTCTTTTCACACCTCTGCTCAGATCATTCTAGGCCTGACCTCTGGTAGTAATGCTATATTGTCATAACCCATTCTGGGACTCTGAATGTTTGGATATACTGTATAAATGATTTCACAGCCAGCCTGGCCCTACCCTGGCAGCTCTGCTGATTTTAGGTGGATTGCTGTTTAAGCAGATATCTTTGGACTTTTTGAGCTGAGCTTGATTAGAGCATTTTTCAAGACCTGCATTGTGCAGCGTGTTATAGAATGCAGGTCAGCATTTTCAAGTCAGTAGACCAAATTGAATTGGTCTTGATTTTTTTCCTCCACTTAGGTAAAAGCCTCAGACACTATCAGTGCCTGTAAGTCATGAGAATGTATAATCATCTTGTCAGTATTGTTGCTTTTGAGGACCAATATGCTATAAGCTTGCATGAAAATATTTTTTTTAGCTGTCCATGGTGGTGCAAGCCTCAGAAGGCTGAGGCAGGAGAATTATAAGTTTGAGCCTGGCATATATATTTTATGAATATGAAATAATACAGAGCATAGCACAGTGACATCTGTGTTTTTGCCTCCAGCTTTGATAAATCTTACTACTCCTTCATTAAAATCATAGATTCTTTTTAGTGTGTAATGCCTGAGGAGGAACCCAGAGCCAGGATTCTCCAACCTGGCTGCATGTTCCAGTATTCTAGGAAAGTTTAAGAGTCTTCATATCGTGAGAGAGTGAAAGAAGCCCCTACTCATAATGATGAGAAGTTTGAAAGTTTACCCAGGAAATTCCAGTGTGCAGTCAGGGTAGAGACCACAGCCCTTGAGGGTGTGTCAGTTTCTCTACACTATATCTCTTAGGTGTTCCTGGCCTTTCGTTTTTATTTTCTCTGTTGCTTTTTTTTTTTTTTAGTATGTTCTCCAGGGGCTGGGAGGTAAAGTTTTGGGGAGCTCCTTATATGGTTTTTATCTTTTTTCTCCCACTACTATGTAAGACCAACTGAGTGTACATTTATCTATTCACCTGAAGTTATCAGGTAATTGGGGACCAGGTATGAAGCACTTACAAGAGGACTGAGAAATTCAGGGGTGTTGGGAGACACTGCTTATTGAAAGGGTTTAGGGAGAGTGAAAGTTACACAATAGCCTTGACAGTCAGGGGGGACCACACACATCATTACAAGAAGGCTCTGTGCTTGGGGATGGTGGTCGAGGGCCTTTTTGGCCTGTGTCAGTGTACGATGTGCCCTGCCACCAGAAAGGTTAGTTCTCTGTGGACATATCTGTGATGTGACGCCCTCCAGAAGTGCTCTTAATGGTGGGTTATGTTAGGCCTGTTTATTCTCTGTGGGCCTTAACTCTCAGCAACATCTCCATCACCTTTACCCTACTCATCCATTAAAAAAGAGTTACTGAATTTCTTCTCTGTGTTAGGTACTGATCTAGGCAATGGAGGTAAAATAGTGAACTGAACAAAGACTCTGCCCTTATTCTAGGGCCCTAGAGATAATGTTACGTTCTGGTCACCTGTACGATTTGGTATCTTCACACAAAAACGTGGTAATGGGGACTGTGTAAAGCTCTCTTTGGAAAGCTCTAAGCAAAATCTTTGGAGATCCAGTTCCCAAACTGCAGCCTAAACCCACCTGAATTTTGCAAAGTATCAGCATTGTGGATAAGCCTGGATATCTGATGCTAGGCTGCTGGGGTGACTTGGGTACCATGCCAACAAGAGAAGGTTTTGCCTGCCCACTGAAGCACATGTGTCACAAGTTCCCCACCACTGGTCTAGGGGTACCATTTGGTAAGTAATGTTTTTGTCTGATTTGGCTTAAATTATGTTTTTATTCTAAGGACTTTCATTATACATGCTTTTATGAATATATTGCATTAAGAAAAGTTAAGCACTGGGGTATTAAAATTTGAAGGGACTTTGGGATTGGTCAAATTCTATTTTATTATCAGCTTAACATGATGAAAATGATGTATTGCAAAGTTTAAGCTTAGAGAAGATGCTGAAGAAATAATACTTGATTATCTTACTGCTTGAAGTGAATCCCCTAATTCATCCATGTGCTCATACATTTGAAGGAAAGGAGGACAGAAAATTCAGGTTCATTTCTAGAGCTCTTTCCTGGGTAAGGCTATCAGGTTACCCTCATTGAAAAGACTGAATCAGAAGTGAAGTTTACATCAGTCACAGTCTTCCACAGCAGTCTGGGGAACTGGGGACTGGTGAATACCACTGAAACCCTGAACCGAGGGATGTCCTAGAGGTAGTGTTTAGGGTTGACAATAAAATAGATGTTCAGAAGAAAATGAAAAGTTTGAGGGAAAAATTACTGAATAAGAAATAGTAAAGTTTTGGGCCTAAATGGAGGAAGATGATGGTTGATAGATTTCCTTCCTAGATCAACTTCATCATTAGACATTGGTTGTTGGCTAAAGATGGGAAAAAAAAAATATTACATGATGTAAAGAACTCTGTGCACCTCTGGTATCTTAGAAATAATTATTCTTAAAATAGATTTTAACTTTAGGGTATGGGAAATGAGAGGGATTTATTTTTTATTTTTTGGTTTTTCTAACCAAAAAGGTAGTAAAAACACTCTTTCCACACTAGGCTTACCTCAGTGCTTAGAAATCTGTGGATCTGTGGGAACAGTGTGCAGGTGAATAGAAGCTGTTATTTGTGCCTGGATCAAGAGGTTTGGGAATATGTAAGTGTGGGGACATCCTAGGACTCAGGGAAGTGAAGATTGTATCACTGTTACTATAGAAGTACAAAACCACTGTTTTCTGTTTAATAGAAAGAATAGCATGTGAAAGTACTTAGTTATCAATATTTTCCTCACCGCAGTCCCGTGTGGATGCAGTGATGATAACACAATAGGCATACTTGCTGTGGGTCAGTATTATTCTAATTGCTTAAAAAAAATCACCTTTGTCACTTTCATACAGTAGTCCCCGTGAAGTGTAGGTACTGTTATGGTCTCAGTTTTATAGGAGAGGAAGTATCAGTTTATGCCCAAGGTCATCTAGTGTGTCCTGGGAGCCAATTAATTCTGGCTCTGAACCCTGACTTGAATCACTATATAATGGAATTAAACAGTGATTCTTAAAGAGCTTTATTCTGATGTTGTTTTATTTGGGCTTTCACCTCTTTCTCTCTTCACAGTTAGAGGTGATATACACTTCAGATGGTCCCTCATAATAGATGAAGAAACCAGAATTCTATGGAGTCATGTTATATAATTGTTCCATTTGACCTAGTGAGTTAGTGGTAGGACAGAGGTGTGGAACCTAGGTTGCCTAATATATATATCTAATATATATCTATATATCTGTATATCTATCTATATCTATCTATCTATCTGTCTATCTATCTATCTATAGATATACATATAGGTCATTGCTTTTCCCACTGTACTGTATTGCTTCAACTAAAAATATTTTAAGCACTTAATTGAACTAAAATTTATAAACTTAATTTATGTCACCAGCCCTCCTGTGGATGAACTAGATTAAAATAGCTGTGTACAGCATGATTTTGCCCTAGGGAGGAGAGTATAGACATTTTAGAGAGTAACATTTGCCTGTGGAGTTATCTGACCTATTCTGGAGGATATCTTTTCAGTCTTTGGTAGGCTTAATTAAATAAGGGAGAGTAAGTATTTACAAGAAATACAAGAAACACTCTCTCCTTGAGTTTTGCATGATTGAAGGTTCTTGGAAGTGTGTTTGGTTTTTTCATTTAAGCCTTTTTACTTTAGCCTCCAATGGGACATAGCTAACTTAATTTTTTTAAAGGCCTAAATTCAAGCCTTCTTTAGCTATTGTTTGCAAAATAAGCTTTTAAAGGAACAGAAGGAACCACCTTGATCCTTGGGGTTTGAGAGTCTCCTACGCTTAGGCTTTTTGTTTTTGTTTGTCTTTTCATATCGTGATTCCTTTTGTTGTGCCCTCTTTGGCTAATGCTTTGTTTAAAAACAAGTGCTTTGGTATTTTAAAACAAATTATCCAGCAGGCTTCTCAATTGTGCTCTCAGATAAAAGATCCTATGGTAGTGCTGTGCCCAAGAGCAGAATTGGGTGTACTGTACAAGCTTCCAGACCCAGTTAATATGGTTATCTAAAACTAGAGAACATAAATCTGAAGGGGGAATGTGGGTTGGATTTACACCTTCAAAGCTCCTTAGTAAAAACCTCAAATATAATTGGTAGATTTTGCATAGAGCTGGACGCTCTGAGCTCTACTTTTTCTGAATTTTTAGCTGAATGACTTTGCTCCTGTCAATCAAAACTGCTGATGACATGTTAATGATAATGAAAATACAGATCAGACTCCCAGACTGTGCTGTGGAAAGCATATGTTTATGTTTTGCCAGTGATCCAGAATCACTTGTGGCCACAGATAATTTGATTTCAGTTTCTCTTTTTAGATTTGCAGGAACGAGTTCCCAGTAAGAGTTACATCTATTGATGATAACATATTAGCTTTATTTTAGGGAGATTTAATGGTGAGAAAAAATATTCATGAAGCCTATAGCCAAGCATTTTATATTTGGTGAGACAATATCATTTCAGTTATGACAGCTTCTGCAAAACTCTAAGTAATGACACTTCTGCCACCAACTTTGAGTATGGAGAATCTGGATTAGAATGGATTCAGGTAGTTGCAAATCAAAAACTTTTTCCTTTTCCACCCAGTGGTCTTCAAATGAAGGCTATACATCTGAACCCCATCTCAATAAATGCACAGATTCCTGGGCCATGTCCCTGGGTCTCCTTTTGCTAGGCCAGAACTTTACTACTCCCAGGAGTTCTTGTATAACAAGTCCCTGTTAGAAGTTTTGGAATCATTAGTTTAGAAAATATTCTTTATTGTTTCCTTGGGGCAGCAGTAATGGTAGTGGTTTAAAATAATTGCTGTTACCAAATGCGTTCTGAAAACAAAACCTACATGTGTATTTGTTCTTGGAGGTTTGAGCATTGTGAAATAGAGCACATCTGGAAAAAAAAAGTTAATGTACAGTTCAATGAATTATCCAAAGTGAGCATCCACACAACCAGAATTAGGCAAAGAAATAAGATACTGCCAAAAATATTTGGATATTTATTACCTTTCTCAAATTTCCTTTTTACCCCTTCCTTCTAACTTCTCATGATATTCGGGGCACAAGTAAAAGATGATAAACTTATATATGTTTTTGGCTGGCTAATTCTTGCTTTGTTTTTCTGTGTTTGATCCAGCCTTCAATGAGTTCCTGGTAGCAACTGTTAATGCCCATAGAAGATGTCAAAATTAGGTTCTCATATCTGTTTCTTCTGTTTCTGCAGAAATCTAGTTCACTGAAAGTATTCTCATGATTGTTTTTGAAAGATTCATAGGGACAGATTACCAGGCCTGGCAGTTACGATTTTAGTAAAAAAAAAAATCTTGAACAAAGTTTCGTCATTACTGCCTGAGTAACTTAGCAAACATAATCTTGGTGGGCAAGTATCTTTAATTGTTTGGTATATGATGAAGGGTGGCATTGTGGTTACCCCCCCCCAGTCTCTCTGTGCCAGTCTGTGAAAAGCCAAAGGTAATGATGTTTCTTTGAGGTGCTTTTAAATATTCCTACCTTTCTCCCCTCCCCCACCAAAGAATTAATTAGATTCCGGATGGGAGAAGTTCTGGTTATATTAAGCAGTGGGTTTGCCTGTTTGTTTGTTTGGTTTTTTTTTTTTTTTTGGAAATGGATTTTTTTGATGTAGAGACTGGAGTAAACCTTGCACTTGAGCTGTGTGCCAGTGGA
This sequence comes from Petromus typicus, assembly GCA_004026965.1. Classification (NCBI taxonomy): domain Eukaryota; kingdom Metazoa; phylum Chordata; class Mammalia; order Rodentia; family Petromuridae; genus Petromus; species Petromus typicus. The sequence continues at coordinate 44,748 of PVIR01003429.1, forward strand.
GGGAGAGAGCTGTCCTCATTCTCTGGCCATAGTGACTGATAATTCTGTGCCAGCAGCGGCACATATGTACTTGCTGGCAGACGTGTGGATAGAGGGGCTGCTCCCCTCCCTGCCTCACACTCCCCCATCTTGCTGATCACCACCATCAGCTATACAGGTGACAAGACTCCAATCACCCTGCTCTGAATGGCTCTCCATCTTTCCAAAAGTACACCAGAGGCTTGTTTTGTTACAGTACATTGATTAAATAAATATTCCTATGTGCACAAAGGAGCTGAAATCTGTCATGGCACTCTGCAGTAAGCTGTCCATTAGTAGCAGAGAAACTACTGCCCATTTTCTCCCCTCTATCTCTCCTCCTGCTGCCTTTTCTTTACCACACAGATTCTCAAAGGTGGCAGTAACAGCTAAATTACCTGACCTCTGCTTTCAGGCATGTGTGAAGCAGGAGGGGTTGTGTCATGCTCTTTGGTGTGGCATGCAGCTGGGGCAGAGCCCAAGGTGTAGGGATAAGAGGAGAGCCCGAGTGATTTCAATTCGAAGGTTCTTTCTTGTTTCGAGTTGCCAGACCTTTGGCTCTCCCCTTCAACTCTTTCCAGAAGTGGACTAAAGAAGGTCTTTCAAATTAGCTTACCCTCTCTTTTATAAGAAAAAGGTGCTTCTGTCCTTGAAGTAGTTCTGTGAGTTTGCGGTCAGACATGTAAACCACTGAGCTTCTGTGAAATCAGCTGCTGTTGCATTTATTTACAAGTTTCATTCAAATGGTGGTATTCTGGGAGAACGTCAGCACTGAGGCAAAATAATAGGATTTCCAGCCACAGTAGTGGCAGTTTCTGTTTGGGAGATTTTTTGGGGGTGTTAGGGATTAAAACCTAAGCCTAGAGCATGCTAATTAAGCATGCACTGTACTACTGAGGTTCATTCTCAGCCTCTTCCTTGTTTGGGTGGAGGTAAAAAAAAAAAAAAAACTAGATAAAGAGAATGTGTAGATTAAAAAGATCTACCTCTATATCTGTGTCTATGTCTCTATATAAGACTGATGTAGAAAGTGTTACTGTAGTCCTTTTTATGTAAGGTCTTAAGCAGCTCGGTATGAGGGAATGTTTTACCTATAATATATTAAGTGCATTTTATTCTTCATACTGGATATTTGGAAAAGGGACAGGGAGAGAGAAAGAGCAGAAGGAGGAGAAAGAATGACAAGCACTTAGGCAGTTACGGTTGTGAAGGACCCCGTAAATACTATTTTCGTGTGAAGGGAGTGGTGAGCAGAGAAACGAGATGAAGGGAGATGTTGAATGTTAGCAGCTTCTAACGTCAGCCCTTAGAGCGGGGAGGACTCCTGTGACAGAAATGAGATGGGTGACTTCATTAAAAAAAAAAGCAAGGACTTTTGTAATTGTGTGGAGTGCAGTGAGATGTAAGTATAGAAAACTGTTGCAGGAGGTAAAGTGAAATCTCTTAGTGTGTCTCTTCAGACTGACTGTGGGTAATTAGTTGGAAATGACATTAACCTGAGCTTAATTGTAATTTTGCATAGTAACAACATGCCAGCTGTTCAGTGTATTCATTCTTGGTGGTATGATTTAATTATTACTATTATTTTTGGTATCTTTTAAGCTCTAATTTTCTGTTATGTTTTCCTTTAACCCGTCCTTGTTGCCATGTCCACAGCCCCCACATTTTAGCAGTAATTTCTATTGCTTTGTTTCGTGATACACCCTGAGGGCATGGGATGCTTTTGGGTTTGCTAGTCACTTGGCTTTTTTAAAACAAAGGCCACATTGGAAAGACATTGAAATAAGCATGGATGATTGGAAACTTTGCTGTGTTTTGGAGTCTTCTACATGGCTTGATCTTACATAAATAATATGGATAATTCTGGTTCTATCAAAGGTGTTCAAAATATCAAGTGAACAAGCTGAAAAGAAGTTAATTACTGAACAGTGATTGCTCTGATATAACCAATTATTGGATCATTAAATGTTTATTACCTTTTATATGCTCCTTTCCCCCATAAGGGCAGTTTCTTTTTTAAGTCATTAAAATAGAAATGGGATCTTAAAAAACAAATTCTGCTTAAAAATTTCCACAAGACTGAAGAACTGTGTTAAAAAGGTCTTGTGTGATCTGACAGCTGAATAGCCTATTTTTCTTTGGTCTGTTGAATTAGTAATTAATGAAAGTATTGCCTGAGCAGAGAAAATAAGATTAGTTTTGCTCAGGAAATAAACAAAAGCAAACATTAACCCTCAAATGCAGGTTAATACTAAAGTGCAATATAAGAAGTGTAAAAATACTCATCTCCTTGAATGATGAGAAGCTCAAGAGCAACACTACTTTAATTAATTCATTTATCAGTTTCTTGAGTACCAACATTATGTTTAGAAAGGAAAAGGGTTATATAGAGAGGAGGCAAGGGGCACTGTCCTTGGAGACACTGGGCTAGCAGATGCCTTAGTAACTCTTGAAGCAACATAAAAAGTGGTAGTGTTAATAATATCAGCTACATTACTTTGGGAAGGGACAGTTACAGAGAGTTTGTTTTTAGATTAAGAATAGAGGGAGAATAGTTATGAAGAGAGAAATCTTCTGGAGATCATCGTGCTGTTACTTTAGTTCACAGCCCAGCTTTGTACTACTAGCTGTGCGACTATTTTCTTTTTCAATCTGATTTTCCTTCTCTGTAAAATAGAATAGGTAATACATATGGGGATCAAAGTGCTGGTGACAGGGTACAGCATCTAGTGAGCGTAAGGTACAGTGGTGGTGAACCTATGGCATGTGTGCCACAGCAGGCACGCAGAGCCAAGTCACTCCAGGTCACAAGCATTGGGTTCAATTGCAATATTGGCACTTTGTGATAAATAAATGGGTTTAGGATTGCAGTTCGGGGACTCATTCTATAAAAAGTTCATTGTTACAGTAGATGGTGGTTATTCATTTTTGTGAGACTAATGCAACAAAATTTTTTCTTAGGGAAGAGGTGTTTGGATTGTAAGGAGTCAAAAGATGTTTCAAGGCCTTCTAGTCATTAACTAGTCATGTGTGACTAGTTACTTTTTAATGCCTACAATATTGTGTGGTTGTGTAGTGCCATTGTAGAAATACTCTGAAGGCTATTTACAAACATTTCTTCTCAGAATAGTCCTCTGAAGCAAGAAGACTGTTTAGGAACATTCTTGAGGTATGAAAAGCTGATGAAGAGAGAGGCTGTCTACTTCTAGTGACTATTCTTTATCTGAAGAGTGCTTGAAGTCTTGGTTTGTTATGGGTAAATTAGACCTATGGGGGGGGTCAGAGGTCTCAGCATTTAGATTCTATTTTTAATTTTTAGTTTAAAAATATTTATAGACAAGTATAGTAAATAAATTTTAAAGATATTTTCTGAAATTTTAATTTTAAACTTGTAGACTGTAATTTTAAACTTGTTTATTCCTTGGTTACCAGATCACAGTTGAATTTACAGGAAGTGTATAAAAATGATAATAATGAACATTAGTTGAGCTTTTACTGTATTCTATACCGCACCAATTGTCGTAACTCTGTCAGTTGCCACTTACGAGCCTCTTTTGTAGGTGAAGAGACTCACACACTGAGATATTCAGGAATTTTCCTGGAGTAACAGTACCCTTTATTACTTTTAGCAAAGACACTGCTTTTGGGTCTCAACACAGGTCTCAAGGTCTATAAGAAGGCACAAAAGCAGTGTTAGAGTTGGGAGGAAAGACCTGTATGGGAGACTTGGGTCTACTATTTACCACTCAACTAACTTTATTTAAATTTAAAAAATTATTTATAATATAGAACTTTACTTCCACTCAATAGACACTACAGATACTACTGGGTCTCAGCAGTAGGGTGGGTGGGATTTTTTAAGATCTGACTCAAAGTAGGGGCTACAGTGGAACCTGGGCTGGGGCAGTAACTCCTGCTTCTTGTTTGGGTGGCCTTGATTTTGCTCAGGACACATATCATGTTGCTGAGGATGAGGAAAATGTCATACAGAGCTGTGCCTCAACTTTGCCGTAGAATCTAGTCCTGGAACTGGGGGTGTGGTTTAGGGATACAGCACTTGCTAGCATGCTTGAGGCCTTGGATTTCATCCCCACTACCAAAACAAGACAAAAAACAGAGACCCCTACAGTCCTGAATCTTCCTCTAGACCATCAGCTTGTCATTTGCCTCAGTAAGTACTGTTATAAATGTAGTATGTCCGTGAAGGAATTTGGCATTCTCATGAAATAACCTCCCGAGACAATCACAGACAATAGATTGTGAGCAACAAACACAAAAAGAGGAACTTGCTGAGTGTAGAGTTACTTTGTAATGTGTGGGTTCCAGGAAATCTAGCACATTCTCAGAGATATAAAGTCATTTATTATTTGAAGGAAAGAAAAATCGAACAACTTGATGGAACTGTAGAAAATGGAAGTGAGATGAGAACAGGACATTCTTGTGTTTTTGTTGTTGTTGTTATGGTAACCATGTTGCACATGCTGACCTTGAACTCCTGGGTGCATGCTATCATTGAGTAGCTGGGACTCAACTTGTTAAAAAGTTTTAGTTTTGTAGCAAAGAAGCAATCATGAGATTCTTAATCATGCAGATTGAGCCTAGTGTCTTAATCATCAGATCTTAATAAATAGGGCATAATTTATAACTCGAAGATGTTAACATAATTTTATTGTAAAACAAAATTTTAACCTGCCAGGAATTTCACAGGTAGAGCACTTTCATTTCTATTTTGTGATTCGAGTTTGTGTAGTGAGAACACGTCAGGAAGGTTTAGTGAAACGGCTTCTAATGATATAGAGATCTCACAGACAGCTGTGCTAAAACATCTTGCTGTAAAGTAGCTTCAAGTAAATGTTCCTTGTGAATCACAGCGGGACCTTTCAGAGAAAACAAAACCAAGCAAACCATCACACACAGGAATAGAACTTTCTTTACTATTAAGATCATAAACTCTGGTACTTACCGGTTCCTCAGGCCAACTTAGAGCGGTTGGGACAACTTGCTTTCCCTGTTTTTACTTGAGCAGTACCATGGGTATGTACATCTTATTTTTAGCAACACAGGAAGTTTAGTTTCTACTAGTTAAGTCAAGCTGTATTGTTGTTTTCAAAATCACTATGGAGCTTTATTAAAATTAAAGAGTCAGTACTGCCAAGACCTACAGAGTCTGAGTCTCTTAGAGAAAAGTATTATTCTGAAGAGCATCTCAAGTAATTCTATAAGTGATTGGATTCAGAAACTATGGAGATAGAGGTAGTCTCCCTCTCCCTTTCCCTCTTGCTCTTCCTCTCCCTTTCTGTCAGTCTCTCTCTCTGTGTCTCTCTCAATCTCTCTCTCTTTCTGTCCTCTGTCTCTCCCCTCATTTGACTAGCATGGGCTTGAACTTGCAATTCTGCTTCATTCTCTCACAGTGTTGGGATTATAGGTATGCACCACCATACCTATCTAGCCATGTCCTGGGAGGATTTAGAATTGGTTACCTTGGGGTCATGGTCATTTTCAGAACTGGACCCAGAAAAAAGAACACAATCCCTGTCTCATAGTGTTCACAGGCTGGCTAAAGTCTTTAACTTCGGGTTGAACTTTAAAGGACTCACAAACTTCACAAAAGTGCTGAGCAGATTTTGTGCATACACATTTTCCTAGCTTTCATCAGATTCTCTGAGGGGTCAGTGACCCATAAAAGGTTAAGAATCAAGGTCTTGGGCTTTCACAGCTTTCCTGTAAACAGTGGAAGAGGGCAATATTTTCGTTGCTACTTACCACACTTTGGACTTTTTGAGAGGTAATGATAGCCTGAAGATTGCACATGTTTTCTGCACCACTTAAAGTATTTAGACAAAAAAAAAAAATGTTTAGCATGGGGCTGTGGTCAGAGCCAAGACCAAACAATACAGAAAAGTAGTTATTTGGTGAGCTACTGCCAGTGAAACAGCCCAGTGGTCAGCCTGCTGAAGAGCTGCTTATGTTGGACAATGTAGGCGAGGTTCACTCCTGTTTTCTTATAGTATATAATTAGCAAAATTATAGATAATAGTTTTCACCCCATAGATATACATAAAAACTTATTGTGTTATTTTTGTTACACTCTAGCCCCAGCATGGACATTGACTTGCTTAATTCCAAAATAACTTTTCCAGCTGTACTGCTGATATATTCTTCCTTATCTCCTAAAATCCCCAAATAACACTGTTCATCACAGAACAGAATTGAATATTAGAGAAGTCCATCTTTAACTGCTGCAGAAAGTTTACAAAGCGAAACCTACATTCTGGTATACATAATGATTTTGTCCCTAAAGAGAACTTTGTAATTTCAGTTTCAAGTGAAGCCCTACCAATCTTATTCACTTACCTTCTGTGATGTACCTGGAGAATCCGTCTTTCTTTGGGGAACAAAATTTCTCAAATATAATTATCCCTCTGATGTTGTATTCTAGATTAGATAGTTCTGGAAGAAATGATAGTCAATGGAATTAAATTTTATTAATAGGTAAAATTTTTTACCCATTTGTTTGGACAAGTTACAGTGCTTTGGAACTAGGAAGGAATTGAAGGTCCTAATTGTCACTGATACTTTGCAACATCTTTATAGATGTTCAGATTTTGTATCATTTATTTTGAACTTTTATATATACTGCTTTACGTTGCTCGTTGCCTTTTTTAATGGATATTTATCTCCCTAAATTGATTTTAGCTGCCTAGTAGACAGTGATTATATGTTTGTTTTCTTTGATAGTCTTTCTATTATTTAGTGTACTGAACACATCATAGATACTCAATAAATATTTGATTAATTAGGTATGCTGATTAATTCTGCCTGTGAGAACTGGATCTCTAAGAGACCAAATGATGGAATAAATCTAAAGTTAGAACTTGTTACATGCTTAGAAAGGTAGGATTATCAAGTCTTTCTTTCGGGCTTATTGTTTATATGCATATGTATGTTTTTATTTTATGTTCACCAGTAACTGATCTCACTTCCCTCTACATCTTCAAAATCTTAAATATTTTTAGATATGTAGAAATCTATAGTTATAGAAATGTTTATAATAGAGTGACAGCACTTAAATTTCATTTTAAAAATGTTAAATATACTGAAACTTGGAAGTTTTATTAGGTATTGCATGAATCTGTCTATCTGCTTGCCTTTCTGCTTGCCTGCCAATCTACCTGCCCGCCTTTGTACCTGCTGTATTAAGGATTGAACGTATTGCCTTTGCACTGAGCCTCAGGTCTTTAATTTTTTTTTTTTTTTTTTTTAATTTGAGACATGGTTTAAGCTATGCTGAGTTGCTGAGACAGGGCTTGCACTTGTGATCCTCCTGCCATGGGTTTTCAGTGTGCTGGGATTATACTACAGTGCACACTTTGTAAGTAAATTTTCTTTGTGTATATCTTAAGGTTTATGAGATGGTATGTACTTTAGTAATTTTTTCTCATTGCTGATAACAAATACTAATCACATAAAGTTAAAGGTGGAAAGGTTTATTTAGCTTACAGTTTGTAGAAGTTTCAGTCCATAGTCAGCTGGCTCCAGAAGCAGGGCAGCATGGCAGAGGGGCATCGAAGAGGGGAAAAAGTTCCTGGCTTGGAAGACAGAAGGCAGAAGGCTGTGAAGTAGTGAAACAGCTTCTTTTTGTTCCTTTATATTCCATTCAGGCTACCTGCCTTTTGGATAGTGCCACCCACACCCAGAGTAAAGTACCCTTAATTCTATCATCACATCCTTAATTCTAACACCACAAATAAAATCCTAGTGTCACACAACCTAATCTAGCCACTTTCAAAATTTCCCTCCTATGACAGTATGAGGCTTTGAGAAATGTCTAGATACAAGCTATAACATTCTGCATATAAATAGTAAAATGTTACCATCCTAAAGCAAATTATTTTGCCTATCTTTCATAGTTACTCTCTTTCTTTTTTGGTTTTGTGTCAAGAGCAGCTAAAGTCTACTCTTTTAGCAGGAATCCAGAATACATTATTATTTTATTACACATAATCCTCATATTGTGTATTAGATTTCTTCATTTATTCATCCTATTTGCCTGCTACTTTATATCTTCTGGCCTGCATGTCCTCGTTTTTTTCCTAATCTACTCTACCCATGTCGCACTGTTATGTTCTCTATTGCAGTCTGAACTTTTAAAAAAGATTCCACATATAAGGAAGTTCATGTGATCCTCCTCTTCATGTAGCGGAGTCATTTTACTGAATGTCCTTCAGGCTCACATATGTCGTGACATGGCAAGATCTTGTTCTTTTAGAGCTGAATAATATTCCATGTATATATAAATGTATACAACCACAGTTTCTTTCTCTATTTGTCAATAGACTGTTAGGTTGTTTCCATATCTTGGGCACTGTAACTAATACTTATGTTTATATTAGTGCAGGTATCTTCAGAAGATAGAAATTTCATAAGGTGCTTCTCATTTTGATTTCTTTAGAAGCTTCCATTATATTTTCCATAATATCTTACCAATGTATATTTACATATAGTGTACAGAAATTCCTCTTCCCACTCTAACATTTTGTAATTTTGAGATGTTTTGACAGTAGCCATTTTAGTGGGTGAGAGAGAGGTAGTGTTTCAAGTGGATTTTTGGATTTACCTTTCTCTGACGATTGATGTTGATTAATTTTTCATATACTTGCTGATGTCTTTTTATCCTCCTGGAAGAGCATCTGTTGATATTTTAACTGTTAATCAAGTTTTTGCCTTTCTGCTACTGAGCTGTATTGAATTTTTTGTAAAATTTGGATATTAACTTGATCCAATATATAGTTTGCAAATCATTTTTCTGTTCTGTAGGCTGGGCTTTGTTGTTGTTTTCCTTATAATGCAGAAGCTTTTTAGTTTGATGTAGTTCTGTTTATTTATTTTTGTTTTAGTGGTCTCAGTTTTTAGTTGTGACACTCAACAAATCATTGCCAATGCTATTGTCTAGGAGCTTTCTCCATTTGTTGTCTTCTGGGAGTTTTATAGTATCTGGCCACTGTTTTTTTTTTTTTAAAGAAAGGTTTCTTGCATAATTGTGTACAGATTTTACATGTTTGCTACATAAGTAGATATCACCTTCAGTCTGTCCTAATCAGAAACAGTTTTATCAGTTGTATTGGGGTAGAGGGACTATTAGAAGCTTTTAATGAATGAAGTGACTGTCCATAGTCTTCAGTTATCTTGAAAATTTGGACTTGCAGGCTTAAGGGAGAGGAATGTCAGCCAGGAAGGAATTTATCACAAGCCCTGCTGTTAGAATGACTCTTGGGAATGGTAAGCTTTTGGAAGAGGAATTTCGGGTGATACACGGTAGCTGTCTCAAAATACTTAAAGGTTTGATATCTGGGAGAGAGATTGAGATCCAAGTGGCTGCTTCTGGCCCATTTGAGACATTATTTGTCATTCTGCATTGCAAAGAATACTTTTCTAGTGGTGCTGTCAGTTGCTGAAGACATTCTGAAAACCTCACATTTCCCTCCTGGATTATTGTGATGGGGGTTAACACTGGGTATCAGTGACCTTTGAGGACTTTCCATCCTGAAGAGATTGTGATTTTGTGATTTTCAGGGCACAATCTTGTGAGTAAATCTGGTCACTGTTCAAAGTCGGATCTACTCCTTGTAAATTGTTTTTTTCTTTTTTAAGAACTCAGTCTTGAGGGCTGTTTACTTATATCTGATCCCATGATGAGGATATATATTGAGCTGGAACAAATTAAGCTTATCCTCTTGGTATCTTCTTAAAGTTAAGGTCAGTTTAAAGCAGCTTCTTCGCATTCTTCTTAGTGGGGTTCGCTTTACTGTGTTTGCAAATTGGAGTAGGAATTGAGTGTCATTGGGATATAGATTTAGCTTTTTGTTTTGAGTCAAGTAAGTGAAATCCATCAGGACTTATGTTCATGCTTTTACCTCCCCCCTATTTTCTTTTAAAAATGAAAACGATTCTTAACAATCATAAGGGTTTCAAAAGGCTTTATGATATCTGCAAAAAATAATATGGTTTCCAGTTAAACATTGTTATTCGTGTATTGGTGATGCATCATTGCAGTAAGTAGATGTTTTGTAAAAGGAGGATTGGGGGAAAACAGGGTCGAGGGGTGTGTGGGGGGGTCAGTCTGATAAGGAAAGCTAAAGTCAGTTCTCTAGACACACCATACCAGAGCACACCATGGATTAATGTTCTGGGCCCTAATTCAGCCACTTGGCACTGATTTGTTCATATCAGAACTGAAGTCTTAAGGATTAAGAGGAGAGAGAATGAAAATGCATCATGTTCTTTGCCAGGGGAGGTACTTAAACTGGGAACAGAGGAGGGGATGCTAACAAATCAAACACTGGCAAGGAAATCTGTCATGAATCAGACTTGGAAAGCTTTTCCCGCTATATTTTACTGAACCCAGTTTTTGCTGCCCTTGACATTTCTCTCTGACTTACATTTAGCATCAGCTTCAGGTTGCACTATGGAGAAAAGGAATCCTCTTTTGGCCCATTTTGGCATTAGGTAATTAATTTATTTACAACTAGGTCAATTAGACTCCAGCTCATACAGTGTGTCCATGGCCTTTTAAATAGCCTTTGTTTTGACACTAATTGAACTGGTTGTAGCAAAGACAGCTAAACAATTTACGTTTATCTTTGGCAGGATGAGACTCCCTTCATATGGACAGTTCCATTTTTGATTTCTTGTTATTCTGGTATCCTAATGCTTTGGCTTATTTTACTTTTATAATTTAAAAACATAAAAAAATGTCAAAACCTATATTTTCACAATTATCATTTGCCTTTCAGTGCTTTTTCCCTGTGTAGGAGAATGTATGCATCTATATATATAAATACCCTGATTCTCTTTTACGAAAGTGCAGTCATCCTATACAAACAATTCTGCAGTGAAATTTTTTAAAAAATCGTATGAGAATACTGTCATTTCGACAACACTTTCAGCATGTACATATCAGTCCACTGTATGGATGTACTCAAGCATATTCAACTTGGTGCTTATTACTTAACAGCTGAGCTCTTCCCAGGTTTTTTTTTTTTTTTTTTCCTTCTCTTTTCTTTTTTTTTTTTTCTGGTACCAGGGAATGAACTTGGGACCTTACACTTGCGAGGTGGCTGCTCTGGGACCACTGAGCTAAATCTCTGGCCCAGGTTTTTCATTTTATAACTGGTATTTTAATACTGTTGTTGCTAAATCTTTATTAAATTTGTTAACTATTTATAAATAAATTCACAGATACTGAAATATTTGGAGAGTAGTTTACATATTTTTTGATGCATAATATTGTACCAATTTTTACTTTCTATAGCAGTATAGAAGAGTTTTCTCTTTTAGAGTACTGAATAGGGAGGCTGGGGATTTAGCCCAGTGGTTCCAGCACCTAATTTGCAAGCGCAAGGGCGTGGGTTCACTCCTTGGGTAACCACATACAACAGTGTTGGGCATGGGGACTCATGTCCACCAGCAATCAGTACTACATACCAGAGTGCTGGGCGTGGTGGCTCACACCTGTAATCCCAGCACTCAGGAGGCAGAGGCAGGAGAATTTCTATGAGTTTGAGGCTTGCCTGAGCTACATAGTGAGCTCAGGGACCAGTCTAAACTACAAAGCAAGACCCTGTCTCAAAAAAGTACCCCTCCCCCCCAAAAAAAGTACTGAATAGAGAATATTAGCTTAGAGATGATGTTTTTGCTACTTTCTTGCTTGCTTGGACAAAATGCCCAACCTCCATAACTTTAAGGAAGAGAGGTTTATTTTGGCTTATACTTTGTGAAGGTTTCAGTCCATAGTCAAAGGCAGGGTGGCATGGCAGGGGGGCACAGTGGAAGAGGGCTCCCCCTGTCTTTGAGGCAGGGAAGCAGAGAGAGTCAAGGGAGGAACTGGGAAGGGAGATATAAAATTTTGGGTCATATCCACAGTGCCCTGCCCTTCTGACCAGGGCTTGCCTTCTAACAGCAAGGCAGGGTTAATGCCTGTATAATCCAGTCACCCTCCAAAGGTCCTGCCTATGATCACATGAGGCTTTAGGGGGAAATTTACATATAAACCATAGCAGGACTGGAATTTTGGTCAGTGATTTTGCTGTAGTCCTTAAAAATTTATGTTAGCTTCATCAATCTGTTGCCCATTTCATGTGAAGGAAGCCAGCATGCGTCATGTAGTACAGTATGAGTGTGCTCACTTTTAATGCTGGTATTATTTTGAGAAGTTACAGAACAAACAAATAGTTCATTTTTTAAAGATAAAGTGCTTTTGTTTTCCTCTGGGGAAGGTTTCAAAAACATGATTTTTCAAATGAGTACAGAGGAATTTAAAGAAGTAGGCTAAGACCAAAGCAAGAAGTATATAGTTTTGCTCACTATATGAACAAAGAAATGTTTGGTTCTTCTTGAGGTAGTAAAATCTGTGACTAGAGGAGTGAGGTGACTGGCAGCTCTATAGGGTGACTTGAGAGAAGTTGTCACAGTGCCTTGTCTGAGTTTCTTTTAGTGCATTTACTTTGTTCTATAATTCTCTCTACTTGTCTAAACCACTAGGGTAGAATCCTAAAGAGCTGAGTCTTTCTCTCTATTTGCAGTGTCTGAATGTTGGATAGCATTCAGACAAAAAGCCAGGTGCTCATTGTTGACTGAGTGAATAAGTGAATAGATATGCAGGAGTAAGATTAAAGATCTTGCAGTAATTGAACTTGAAAGATTAAATGACATTTTGCTCAAGAGCAGGTTAATGGCCCCAGCAAAAGTAGAAATTCTCTGTATCAGTGTATTTCCTAGATTCTTATATACTAGGATTGTATTTTGTCCTATGGTGATACTTTATAAGATTATATTTAAAATGTCATTTCATATATAGCATAATTTTCCTAATTCTTCTTTGCTTGGAAATATCCTGTTTTTGTGAAAACTCAATCTTCTATTTACATTTTTTTAAATTTTTCTTTCTGAATATTTTCACCTATCCAATTTCATTTTCAGTGATGTTTAATTTATTCTACACTGTATTCCATTTGTATGCTAAACTACACTGACTTGACTTATGTGGATATCCAAGGTCTCACTTGCCCAAGAAACAAGGGATTGAGGCAAGAATTGGGGCAAGTAAAACAAAGGCTCGAAAGCCCAGGTGTTGTTTGATTTGCTATTATCTTTTGATTCACAGTGAGGCATAGAGGTGCTTGTTTTCCTTTAGTAAGTAGCTTGGGAATACAATTTGTTTGAAACATTTTGGTTTGTTGGTACTGAATGTTTGAAGTGAAAGTTGGTTTAGGGTAAAACATGAAAGAAATTAAAAAGATGTTTAAATATTTCTATATTTTTATTTTTCCTGTTTTTTTTTTCTTTTTGCCTTTACCCTTTGTTAGTGAATTATTGCAGGATTTTATTAAAATGTAAGTTCTAAAATTTAGACACCATGGTAGTTAGACTAGCCTGGGATACAATACTCTTAGGTTCCATAATATTTCATACTACATCTTTATTGTATGTTAAATGATAGGGAAGTATAATAAAGTGTACCTAGAGAGTACTTATCTATTTTATGCCCTGTAACATTCAGCACTTGATGCAAATGTAGCAGATCTCTATTCAAAGAGGAGCAAAACTGGTTCTAACCCAAGAGAAAAGAGTCAGGCTCGTTTTCTGATGGAAAGTTCGTTGTTGGTGGCATATGTTCAGCCAGAGGCTCTAAGGGGCTTTCAGAGCATCTGGCCCAACATTTTATTTTATAGAGAAAGAATTAGCCATGAGTTCAGGATCATTCGGCAGGTTAGAGAAAGATCTGTGGGCAGAACCTAGGACATAACATTTGCTTTGCTTTGTCTTTTCATTTTCTGATGATAGTCAGATGGTTAGTGTCATTTCTCCATACAGGGGCATACTATGTGTTATTTTGTTGGTTGAAACCTATTATTGTGCCCAAAAGGCACCTAAATGGTTTTCTGTCTTTCATTTTTCCTGGATGCCCAGATCATTCTGTCCTTCTCTGAGATAGGTTGGATAAGACTAAAGGAAAGCTGTGTCCTGACGGTTCTGAGAGAATTGTCTCTGATGTTAGGATGGCTAACATCTAAGAAGGCAGTTAAAAGACCATTGGGGGAGTGTTCCGCTGACTGTGGGCTGGCAGAAGCCCACTACAGCTGCTTTCTCATTTTCATTATACTTTGCAGTTTCAGAGAACTGACAGTCTTCATTGATTCTTAATCATAACCTAGATTCCTAGATTTGCAATGTGTGATCTCTGTGAAACACCCAGCCTCTTGGGCCTCAGTTTCCTTTTAGGAAATTCAAAGGGGATTAAATTGGATGATTTTGAAAGGCAGTTTGTCTGAATAATAATTATTACTATTATTTTGCAGTAGTAGGGATTGAACCTAGAGCCTTTGTACTGGGCTATACCCTTAGCCAATTTTTATTTTAGGATAGGATCTCACAAAGTTGTTTAATTGCCCAGGCCAGTCTTTCTGTTGTTGTTGTTTGTTTTGAGATAGGGTTTTTCTATGTGGTTCAAACTGGTCTTGAAGCATCTATGCAGCTCATGCAGGCATTGAACTCATAGCAATCTCCTGCCTCAGTTTCCTTAGTGCTGCAATTATAGGCATGCACCACCCTACCTGGCTGCTGGTCCTGAATCTAGCTGTTCTTGAATGTGCTATCCTCCTACCTCAGTTTATAAGCATGTTGCACCACACCCTGCTGAGTTATTTTTACAGAAGTTTTCCTAATCATCAAATAACCAAACATGGATTTCTGACAGCCCATTTTATTACTGTTTTGATTGGTTTTCGTGGGAATTTGGAAAATGTCTACAGACTTTACTGTGATCAAGCTGTTAACAGTTATTTACAGAGGTTCCACCAGGTGCTGTGAGGCTATAAAGAAATAGTGTCCAGAGCCTCAAGGAGACCAGAAAGGCTTCTTTATCTTTCCAGCTGGGAATGGAGGGCATTCTTCCCATCCATTGGATTTAAGCACCATGAGTGCAAGGGCTTTGTTTTTCTGAAGTAGCACAGGGTTCAATATATATTAGATGCATAAAGGAAAGGATGTGTCCAGTTGTCAATCTTCCTGGAATTCATAGGAGATTTACCACTGAGATTTATCATTTTCATCAACCTATAAATGGTGTTAGTGTAAGTAAATTTCCCAGAAAGTGTGTATTTCTCACCTTCTATAGAAGAATGGTGCCAACCTACTTTGAGGCAAAAGAAACCATAAATAGTACATGGGTTTCTTGAAAATATACTTTGCTATTAGCATATTGAAAGCGCTGAGATGACTATCAGTTCTTTCATTGAATCTACAATTTTCCAAATGTACTTGGCTTCAGAATCCTTCTGTTCCACTGTCATGCATAAATGTTCACATCTTTCACAGCTTTGACTTGTGAAACAGAAAAGGTTATATAGGTCATAAGATGGGACAAACAAAAGTGACAGTTAAAAATAACTAATATTGATGTAGTTTATATGTATGTAATTATGGCAGTGTGGTAGTATTTTTTTTTTAAATGAATGCCTCATTACTTGAGAAAGTTTTACTCGTAGGTGGTAGAGAGAATAGAGAGAGTATAAGTGACTAAATAGTTATGGAGGTTGAATGGTGAAGTTTTCACTTATGTCAAGATCTGCCCGGTTAGACACTGAGAGAATAATGATGAAAGGGAGTCTGTGTCTGTTCCTTCAGAAGCTGGCTGTCCAGCAGAGGAGACAGACTTGTAAACAGATTGTTGCAATAAAGTACTCAAATGTGTAGCGAACAGAAATAGGACAGAGGAAGGAATGTATTTTGTCTTCAGTTTAGAACAGGGTTGCTGTTCATTAAGAAGCCAAAACCAAATTAACCAGAACTCTTTAGATCT
Source organism: Petromus typicus (assembly GCA_004026965.1). NCBI lineage: Eukaryota > Metazoa > Chordata > Mammalia > Rodentia > Petromuridae > Petromus > Petromus typicus. The sequence goes on from PVIR01003429.1 coordinate 60,625, forward strand.
TTCAGACAGAATTTTACTCATTCAGACTCAAACCTTTCCCTGATCCAGAAGTAATTGCATCATCTGTATTCCCAGGGGAGCTTTGCTTCACGTGTCATACACCCTTGTCAGTCTGCTTTGAGGACAGGGCAGGTTTGTCTTTGTCCCTGCATCAGTGGGCCTGGCAAGCAAAGGTAGTTACCCAGACTATATATTGGCTGCTTTGCTTATTTTGTCATTCTAGCTATGAAAGTTACTCACTCTTAAGTATATTAAGCAAATAAAAGTAAGTTTTGTGGAAAACATAAATTGGGAAGGAAATAGCATTAACATTTTCTTCCAGAGTGCTTAAATGTGATTTAAGTTTAAAGTATCCTATCATTTTTTCTTTTTTAAAAATGAACTCAATAATTACACATCATGAAATGTTCTTCCACATGGGTATTCTGTAGTCATTAGTTTTATATCTCCTGTATTTCATCTGGAATACCATAAAAAAATGTACATTTGTTTTTAAGGCCTAAGGCTGAGCTACTGGTTGATGACATTTCCCTTTCAAAAATTTATATCTATCTAGTCACTGTGCTGGGGTGGGAGCAGTTCTTAGTTCTCAGTATGACTGAGGAAAAACTAACCTGGAAATTAATCTGACTTAGATTTTGTAGCTAATTTTCTTTGTGACCTTGGACACTTCACTTTCCAATAACAGGAAGTTAGAACAGAAGGAAGTCTGTTCTCATGCTGATATTTCATAATTGCTAGGGAGGATTCTGTTCCAAAGAGGAGGTTTGAAGTGGAATAGATGCATTTTTAGGTTGAATGGCTTTGTTCATTTAAATTTATCTCCATTTTACCTTTTCTGGAACAAAAAGACTACTTGTAATGAAGTAAAACTAGGTTAACTGTAACTCTTAGAAGCCTACAGTTTTTATTGTTTTTCTTTATTTTTTGAAGGAGCTGCTTGTCTACATCTATGAATCAGGACGAATCCAATACATTTTCCTGCATAGTGTGTATAATCCTATTCGGGGAATGGTACAAATTAATTAAAAACAGAATATTTGATTGGCTTACCATCCCGAATCTAGGAAGCATTGTACTCCATAGACACATTTTGAATATTTTCGTCAAGAATTGAGACTATAAATTGCCTTGTTTGGGAAAACAACTGTTTTTGCTTTATTCTATTGACCAGTAGGTCCTCCCACCGTCAAGGGGAGATGTCACAAGGGCTTGGACACCAGAAGGCAAGGAATATGAGGGCCACCCTACGTGAAAGAAACCAGATGGATTGTAATTACTGTTGCAGTTGCAGCATTGAGTTAATTTGAAGATGACTCTTTCTGTGAACGGCAGTGCCATCACCCATCCATATGTTGATGGTTTTTTGAGACAAGGCCTTTGGGAGATAATTAGATTTAGATGAGGTCATGGAGGTGCTATCCTGCATGGTATTATTCTCTTTATAAGGAGACCACGGGGAGCTTGCTTCTCCTGTCCTGTCACACAGATGCAGGTGTCCATCTATAAGCCGAAGTTCTCACCAGAACCCTGTTGTGCTGGCACTCTGATTATTTGAACCTTCTCAGCCTCCAAAACTCCTAAGATCAACGTCTGTTAAGCAGCTCAGACTGTGGCATGTTGTTACAGCAGTCTGAGGAGAGTAAGATAGTCTATTCCCCTGCACCATGATTATTCTCTGTGTAGCAAGAGATGAAGGGTTAAACACAAAAATAGAGGGGTGACAGTCACCCTCTGGTGGCTGGTGAGCCAGGGAGAGTGTGTTTTCATTGCATCCTGTCTGATTCTCACCTGCCTTAGTCACAAGCATATTTGAAAGGGCCCCTGGGCCTTTGTGACAGCAAAAATGATGATCCAGAACACACAGCCTTGGATTCATTGAACTACTAAACAGGAACATATAAAGGAAACAAAATGTTCTTAGAAGGTTTGGTTAATGGGTCATTATCTCCATTTCTATTTCTTTTTTTAGCTTTCAAATTTCATTCATTGATTTACTTTTAGGTAAAAATATGTATTATTTTGTTTATATTTTTAACTCAAAATATGTAGTCTGTCCTTAGGTTGGTAAACTTGGTTTACTTGTCTGGTTTCTCCCTTGATAAAAGGAGAAAATTTACATCTGTGTAAGGCAGGCATTGGAACCACTGAGCTACATCCCCTATATCTGTGGAAAAAGAATATTCACTTCAAGTTCTTAGCACATTATAGGCATTCAATGAATGACAGACAGTATAGCCAACTACATCAGAATGACTAATGTGCTACATTTATTCTCTTCAGCGCATTCCTCCAGTAACGCATGGAATTTATTAAAGATTTCTATGTGTAAGAGGATTGGGATGGGAAAAGGAACTGAGAAAGTCTCACTGTCTCTTTTCTGCTTGGAAACAAATGTTGAATTCTTGAACAGGGTTTTAAAAGCCACATATTGTTTTGCTTTTAGAAATTACAGTTAGAATTATCAAGTAGCATGGGGCATTTTTTGACCAGTGTTTAATTGTACTTTACAAGCAGATACATCTATGGCAGGGGACTCTCCTGTGATTGAGAGGTAGGTTTCTGGGTCTGGGAAGCCCATGCCTTTCTTTTTATACTTAGGACACTGAGGATACCATGTAGAGCGCAGTCATGTACAAGAGAGGGCACAGTCATAAATCTTACCTTTTATACAAACGACATTTTCTGTAATTTCACTGAAAACAAACCCTAAACAAATTTAGAGCTGCAAGACCCAGTGACCTGGCAGTGGTGTGTCTGCTCAGCAGGGCACCTGCCATCTTTGTACGGTGGTTGCTTTTGGCATCCCAGTCCACACTTCCTCAGGCTTCAACACTCAGCTCCTGAGTTAAGGCGGATTGTGTGGGGTTGGAGTCGAGGGTGTGGAGAGGGAGGGCAGAGCATAAAAGAGACTTCCAGCCTGGGGCTCCTGCTGTTCCCTTAGGGGATTAGAGCCTGTAAAACCACATTTAGCTCTCGGAATGGCAGCAGATAAATAGCAATGGCCCTTAATTGAAAGGGAGGAGACCAAATGGACTAGAGGTCACAGGACTTTACAAGATGACTAGTGTCCTGGGGGGTGTGAACTGAAATGGTTTGGTTTTTTTTCCTTGGTCTTCTCCCTCTGCCTTCTGAGCCTGGAAATTCTGTAAGGCAAGGAGGGCACTACTAACTTAACTAAGCTGAGTTAAATACACTGTTGAGGTAGATGGTCCCTGGGTGTGGGGTGAAATCTCAGGGTGGGGGGAAGGTCCACCAAGCCTTGTCTTCACTAGTTATATTATAACCTGACTGCTACCAGCAGTTGGCAATTACCCAATTATGACACAAATTTACACATTTTTTAAAAAGTAGGCTGCTACTGTTCTCCTTTCTACATGGATTTTAGTCATTGTACATCTTGTGTCTTTAAATAATGTATTAGGAACATTTTCAAGTCTGTAAGTGCTTTTTTAATGAGAATGTGAAGATTTTAATGGAACTAGATTGCTTTTCATGACATTTCAGAGTGACTTAATTGTAACAATGTTGAGAGGCTGTATTTTAAAGTTTGCTAAGTATGTCTGTGGATTATAGTTAGACACTTAAAAGAATAGATGGCTGGATATTGGAATCAGATAGCATTTCTTCATTATTTTCTCCAGATATTCGCCCTTGGCACATGTGATTACACCAAGCCAGGCACAAGTGTGTATTCTCCAAAGTGTTTACCATTCAAGTAAGAACAAAGGATAATGACCTAGAGGGTAACAAGGACAAGTTTTCAGAAACTCACAGTGGCAGTTGTGTTGATGCTAAGGCATTTTGTCTCTCATTTTGCAGAGCCAGGAGGCTGAGGTGTGCCTTTGTTTATAATCCCTGGAGTTTCTTCCCTGTTTGCTTTTTTAAAAAAAAGTTTAGCCCTCTAAGAGGCTAATGCAGGAGGACTGGAAGTTTCAAATCCAGCCCGGGCAGTTTAGTGATGTAGGAAGAGCCTCTCTTCAAATTTGAAAAAGGGCTAGGGATGCAGATCAGTGCAAAAGCCTTTGAATTCAGTCCTCACTACCAAAAAAAGAAAGAAACAATACCCTCTCACTTTCCTGTATCTCATTTTTCAGGTATTTTAATTAGTGTTTCTAAAATTTGTTACTCTCCAGGTACCAGTTTGTCTTTCTAATAAAGAGGATTTCAAATTTTTTAAGTGACACTCAACTGTTTTCTTATCTTTAAGTAGTAGAGTAACTGAGAGGTTTAGGACACAAGCTCCTCAAAATTAGATTGAGTGGTCAGACACTTCAATACCACTTTCATTAGGAGCTTGCATTAGTTTCTAAGGTTGCCTTCACAAACTGGGTGACTTAACAGAAAAAGCCTCATAGTTGTGAAGGTTAGAAACCTGAAAGCATGTTGTGAGCAAAGCCAGGCTTCCTTTGAGTAAAGAGAAAACCCTTCCTAACTTCTTCCTACTTCTTGGTGGTTTGGCATCTCTTAGCCTTACAGGTATGTAATTTTAGTCTTTGACCTTGTCGTTGTGTCTTTACGTGGCCATCTTCTGATAAAGACATGTTATGCATTATTACATTAGAGGCTTAAACTCATCTAATGTGATTTCATCTTAACTATCTACATATGTAACTACTTTAATTGTAAAAGTGTCACAAACTGACCGGGGGCTAGGTTTTGAACATGTTTTATGAGAGGCACACAGTCAAACTATAACAAGACTTTAAATGCCCAGGAGGTGCTGAGGCGGCCTGTATAGGTTGCAAAGCTTGGTTTTTGAAAGACCTACATGTACAATAGTATATCAGTATAAATGGTTTAAAGGAGAATAATAAATTAGCAACTCAAGCTCTCTCCATCCAGCTTAAGAAATAAGACATTATCAGTATCTTGGAAGGCCATAGAAAGTTTGGAATGTTTGTTGAAAAATGCAGATTCTGGGAGATTTGGAGGAGTAATGTATATTAGAATTCAAAACATTTTTTAATCCCAAGGTACATTTTCAAAGTCATTGTTGAAAATTTTATTGAGGAGTGGGGTAGGAGGTTTTTTGAGACAAGATCTTGCTTTGTAGTTCAGGCTGCCCCTCAGCTCACTATCTAGCCGAGGCCAGCTGCAAGCTCACAGCAGTCCTCCTGCCTCTGCCTCGCCAGTGCTGGGATTACAGGTGTGAGACCCCATGCCCAGCATTGTGGTATGTGGTACCAGGGATCAAACTTGGGATCTTGCACTTGCCAGGCAGATGCTGGAATCACTGAGCTAAATCCTCAGCCTAGGAGGGTTTTTTGTTTGTTTGTTTGTTTGTTTATTTACATTTACAAAACAGAAAAGATTCAGGAAAAGGTTTAATAATTTTCACAGCATGATAGAATAGTCATTAGTTTCTCTTTCTTATATTTGGGAGGTTTCATGAAAAATCTTACCTACCTTCAATTGATATAATTTAACTAATTAGTTTAGATCTGTGGCCCAGAGAGGCTTACAGTGGTGCACAATTGGATTTGTGGGAGGAGGAGGTGTTTGTGTGAAGTAAAGGACCTATTATTGATTGTGCACCTTACATTCTTGTCTTTCTCCTGGGGATCTTGTGAAGATTAATATCCACTGGATAATTTTAAGTTTGTAAAATGCCTTGAGTTCCTTGGGGGGAAGCTGCTACATAAATGTAAATAAATTATGTAGCACCTGAATTTGGTTGTTCATCATTTTTTATAGTGTGTTTTAATTAAGAACTTAGAGCTGTTTAAGTTGGATGGCTGGGGAAAGGTTTTAATCACTGAGAGATAGTTAAATAAGTAGGTAGGAGCAGTGTTTAGACTGGAACCCACAAAGGAATAAATGCATGGGATGTCTTTTGGAGTTCAATCATTTTCCATGGCGATTGTTGAGCTGAGCTGTGGGTTAATGTCTCCTCCTGTGTGTGTTCATGTTCCTGGTAGAGAATTAGCCATTCTTTTGCTGTTCACGCTTTGTTTCAGACTATCAGATATCTTATACCTGGATATCTCTGGGTTTCCCAAAGGAGTGTTTTTTCTTATGTGATCTAGGTACTTGGGGAGCAAGAGACATCACACAAATCATGGTTGCCTTTAGTTCCCTGTGCTTCTAAACAGACCAGTGATCTGGATTTTAGACTGCCTCTCCCTGCCTTTGTGTTCCAGTGGGTCAAACTGTTTCAGGATTATTTAATAGTGAAGATAGGATACAGTTGCCAACACCTCGTAGTCCATTCCTTTGTGTACTATTACAAGGGGCTTAGTGTATGTTTTTCACCTTTAGCCATGTGCCTAAAGTCATATCATCCTCCTTCCCATGGCTGACCCCAAGCCAGACTAGTAACCTTACTCATTTATTCACTATGTATGTGGAGTACATAGTAGCTAAGTACCTAGTAGCTAAGTGGTGAGCAGTTGTGAATTCTGTGGACTTCTTGAATCAATGAAGCTGTTCATTGGCGTGCACGGCATTAAAAACAAAAATTAAGGTCAATTGCAAGGTAGTTCCAGTTTGACCAGGGGCTCAGAGAATAAAATTGTAGGCTCTTTAAGAATCTGTAACAAGGGGAACTCAGCCTAGCCCACTTTTGGATTCCAGAGAAAGTTTTTTGGAAGAGCCACATTCTGCAAAATCTGGAAAGAATCAAAAAGAAAAGAGAATGTCACCTTCTAAGAAACATACCATAAAATAACTTTTTCCCCTGATCCTGTCTTTGCTCTTCTCACTGGCCACACAACACAGTGTTATGTAGCAGGGCAGTTCCAGTCAGCTGCTTTTTTACACTGTGGAAAGTTGGAAATAGCAGGCAATGGGAAAGAATATTAGCCAGGTAAGAAATGTTCAAATGGTTTTTATAGGGACGATGGATTCATTACATTGACATGCCATTTGTGTGTTCTGCTGACCTTTTTTGGAAGCTGTATACTATCCACAGCACAAGGGCGTTTGGAGTAGGTTGTAGGCTTGGGCAAGGCAACCTTTGTAAAGAGAGCTAGCTCTCTACAGTCATTCTATCTGTAGGAGATAACAAAGAGTTAAGATAACTTACTTTTTAGCGAGGTATGGTGTAGCATCTCTGTAATTCCAGGTACTGACAAGTCTGAGGCAGGAGGATTACATGTTTAAGGCCAGCCTGGGCAACTTAGTGAGCCTTTGTCTCAGAATAAAACACCAAAGACTAAGGATGAGCCTTAGTGATAGAATGCTTGCCTGATAGACATGAGTTTGCCCTGGGTTTGATTATCAGTAACAGCAACAACAACAAAAAAAAACATTTTCAACTGTAACTTCTCAAACTACTAACATTCCAGAAACCTGTGAAAATTTCAGTTTTCATAGACTTCTAATGCCAGATTTGCTGTATTAGAATCTTAACAGTAAGACTTCTGGCCATTGTCAGGCACTCCAGAGTCACCGCTGTGAAGGCCAGGAGCTCATTCAGAGCTCCTAGAGAAGAGGATTGCCACCATTTTAATTTTACAGGACCCCTATGTGGTTTCCTGCCATCTCTCAACATGAGGGCCCAGTGCAGAATGCAAGTGTGAAGCCTCTCACGACAAAATTATTAGAAATTTGAAGACATTGACAGTAGGGCATTAAACCAACTTTGGGCCCTTCTGTGGGCCTTGCAGGTTGTAAGCCCACGAAGTTGGCTCTGCTTACTGTACTTATTTGTCTTTAAAAATGCTCAGCAGTAATGAACTGTTTATTGGTCCCTGTGCACCAAACTGTGCTTTGCTCTGTCCCTTGGGTCTCACTGCATGGAATGCTGTTTTTCACCCTTCTCCTCTGGGCTTCCTTCAGTCTGGCACTTACGAGCATTAGAATTCTGTGCAAGTTTCCAATGGAAGTGAACGCTTCGAGGAGGTCAGGCCCTCTCCTCATCTCTGCTTTCAGCTGAGGCTTTCCCTCAGTCTTTTAAGTGTACTGAGTAAAATATTTTAACTTGAATGTTTTTCTTTTCTTTCGTACCCAGTTTGGGGAGTTGAACTCAGTTCCTTCACCCTGAGCTATATTCCAAGTGTTTTTCTAAATTTATTTTTTATATTCAGAGAGGGACTTGTTGAGTCATTCATTTGCCCCAGGTTGGACTGGAACTCGCAGTCCCCCTGCCTCCGCATCCCACAGTGCTGTGATTATGTGTGTATGCCACCATAATTGGTTTGTATGCTTTCTTAAGGTCTAACTAGGGTATGGTCATTGGAAATGTAGATTTGGTTTAGGGTGAGTGTTACAGGCAGGATTATCCTAGCATTGTTATGTGGAAAGTCTAGAGCTGCAGGGGCACGACTGGTATGAAACACAGCAAAAAGAACAAAGTATGAGATGAACTAATGACATATCTTGGCAAGCTGTGTATCCTCTGTGGTTTACGCCTTTGATAGCTGCCATTTTCCCGCTGATAACCAGTACACTCTTCCTAGATCTCTCATTGACCTCTGGGATCTTGGGAACAACAGCTTTTCAAGCCACAAGTTCAAATGTGCTATTAATAGAGCCTGAAAAAATGTTTCTTTTAGTGGAAGGGTGGCCATTTTGCTCAGTAGTTAGTATTTGAAACTATTTCTGGATCATTTCAACTAGGGCATTCTGGAAAATTCTGAAAAGCTTGATGCACATGGTAAATGAAGTTGTGGATCTGTAGATTGAGAATTAGGCCCTGCCTCTTATATTCAGAATATCAGAGTATATTTCTTCCTGGAGGATTAACCAGTGGTACCTGTGGATTTGGGTAAGGTTTGTGAAATTTCTTTATTTTATGATGGATGTGCAACTAAAAAGTTAAGGATGTTAAATGAAATATTCAAAGTTGCTCTAGATAGTGACTGAGTAGGGACTGGAATTCCCAGGGTCTGTTCCTCCTGAGGCTTTAGTACATGACTGTTCAGATTGTTCTGCTGTTACTTTTGAGGTTTATTATCTGGCCTTAACCTGATGAAGTTAATGAAATTAAATATTTATGTAGCTCCCTTTGAAACTGTTTTCAGGTGGGAAAGTGAACATATTGTCTAAAGTTCCACTGTCTGTTTGAATATATGTGAGTTGAACATACAATTTTAAAGTTTTGGTGGTCACATTAGAAATGAAAAAATTGGTGAGATTAAGTTTAATAGTACTTTAACTGACAATACAACAAACTTATGATCACTGCAATATGTCATTAGTGTAGAAATATTAATGACCTATTAAATTCTCCTCAGTGTAGGTACTATAGGTAGGCACCATAGGTCTAAAATATAGTAGCTAATGGATTTTATTTTTTCTTCTTTTCTGGACCAATTATAATCCATGAGTTACTATTTGGGTGTGGTGATTGGCATGGTGATATGGCATAAGAAAATGAAGAACATGGGATGTAGCATGCTTGTGAATTTTAGTGTACTAGATACAGGGGTCAGATGAACCCAGAATCCTTCAACATACCGTGCTATAGACCTCTGCCTTTATGCCAAGCATGTGGAATCAATGGGTACAGTATCGTAGAGGTACAGAACCCACCTTGTACAGGTATATAAGTTGTCAGTCAAGGGAATTTCTCTTGGCTTACCTTCTTGTCCACACTGAGAGCTTCTGCTAATCTAGATCTTTTTTTACATTACACTTAATTGAGAAGGAAGATATGAATTTTGAGATTATTAATCAATATGTGAAATTTTCCTGAGGGTGTTTAATTACAATTTAAAATATTAAATGAGTGGCATATTAATTTCTTAGTCTTGGTAGAACATAGAAATTAACAAATTAACATGGCAAAGTAACTCACACATACCTTTGTCCAGGTCTATATAGTAATTTCTAGATAAAAGCCAATAAATATCTGGCTTGGATATGTTCTGAATGGATATTTCCCTTCATTTTTTAGATTACTGCTCAAAGTACACTGACAAAATGCAGGGAGACAGCCTTGATTAGATTAGGGCAGATTAGATTAAATCAAATGGTTAAAGCCTTTGGAGCCTCTCCCTTGCTGGAGACACCATAATGGCCTTCATAGCATCTCTAAATCCTATTAGGAAAGTTAATCTTATTGAAGATTTTAGGTCTGCTTAAGGCGACATTGTCCTTATATTCTCTCTGGTGGTCTTTGGCTATTTAGGCAAGGTGACATATCAGCTATCTGAAATAGATTTTTTTAAAAAAAATTAAAATATTTATTGGTACATTACATATACACATCATGATTGCATTCAACAATGAGGATTTGTACCAGTATATGGCACAACTTAATTCTCATTTTTTCCCATAGTCCTACCCAACCCCTATATACATAAACTTTGTTCCCTTTTTTTTGTTATAATCTCATTTTTCCTCCTTCACCACATTTCGCTTTGAGTATTTTCTGTTTTACAATATATAACATACATTCTATAAATAGGTTGGTTTTCTTGCTTTGGGATAGGTTATTTTAAATAACTTGAAAGGATTTAGTACAGAGGACATCCCAAGTGGAAAAATTGTTCCCTGGCTGCCCTATGACTTGCTAGCCCTTGGTTTTTCTGCTAGAGATTGTATTTTGGAGGGGGAAAGATACATTTTGGGGGAAGACAATCAAGAGAGATGTATTTAGACACTGTAGTTGGAAAATTGGCTGGTGTGTTCTTGTGACAGATCTAATAGATGGCTGCCATGGATGGGTTTATTTTTAACCTTTGTGAAATCATCCTTTCTATCCTGTATCCATTTTTTAGAGATTGTCAGTAAGTATGTCCTATGTCTATAGTATGGTTGATGAACTTTGGTAGATGTTGGGAATAAAATAAAGACTCTTAGGGGGCTGGATGTATAGTAATAAAATGCTTGCCTAACATGTGCAAGGCCCCAGGTTTTATCACCAGCAATAGAAGATTAAAAAAAAGAATCTTGGAACTTGGAAGTTGAGGCATTCTTAGTGATTTTGTGAGTACATGTATAGTTTTCTTGTTAAGTGCTAGTTGACTCTTGTAGGCACAGTGACTAGTTTTCTGAAACAAAACATTTTTTTCACAGACTTTCTTCCAATTTGTAAATTTATGGACAGCCAATGTTTTCCAAAGGCATATAAATTAAGCCAGTTTTATTATAGCTTTAATGTCTTTTAGTGGGAGGAAAAAATCTGAATGTGTGTTTACTACATCCACAGTGAAGACTGGGAGAGCTCTGAAAAACAGTGCTCAATTTGTCTTAGATACTGTAGCTTTGCTGATGCTAGTTAGTTAGGTGTGAATAATCTCAAAGAACCACACGTGATTACTATGTAATGGGTTGGCCTTGGCCATGCAGGAAATTTCTTTCTGGGCATCTCTAAAAAATAAAGTTGATTGTGTCTTAAGAAGAAGCCTCAGTGTTCACCATTAAGATCCTGTGAATTAATTCATTCCTAAGTAGAAAAGGAACAATGTCATGGTGCATCTGGGTGCTCTGTGAATGCCTGTGAGAAGGTTTCTGCATTGAAGGGACTGACCTTGGGATTACTTTTGGAATCTAGAGTGCTGAGTGGCTCTTAGTTTTTTCCCCTACCTTGGGCTTTGTGTGTTACTCTCATTAGGCAAAAAAGTGAATAGAGCTAAGTTCTTTACTTAACCTTTATAATGGGGTAGTCCTGCATCTCTGTCATGTCCTCAAAGACTGGGGCATATTTTAGGTGTAGGCCAGACATAGAGTCTGAAGAAAAGTTATGATTGACTAATGAATAGCTTTGATTTACTTTTAGGAAGAAAAGTGCAACTAGTCAATTGGGTGAAGATAATATCTATTTCCAGCACTCCTGTGTATCAAGTGTACGGTGTTCTCTTCCTGCACAGCACTTGTGTTCTCAAGAGCTTTAGGGTCATTGAGAGAACACTTCTCACTCTTGAGTTTCAGAACATAACAGAACACGTGTCTGAAGCCAGAAATGTAATTTTCTGTAAGTGTACTAAGAATTACTTTAATTCATATGTGCATGCACATGCTCACTCAGTTGCAGCCTTCTCCCAACTCAGTGAGGAGGAATAGTCTCTTTTACTTTTATTGATTCTTTGTTTTATACTTTTTAGGGCTACCTTTGTTAGGAGGCAGCTGCTGGAAGAATGTGTGCTCGTTTTATAGTTGTGACCTTTACTCCCATGGTCCCTCTGACTGAAGGCGCACCCTGCCTGCCCTCTCCTCTATGCCAATTCAGCTTTGTTCGAGTGGGTCTGTTGTTCCCGTTTTGTGAAGAAGACTTCCTGGATTCTCTCCAGCTTAGCTCTGTAACCCTTTCTCTCAATATATTCCAGGTGGCAGAGGCTAGGGGCAAGGATTTGGATAAGGAGTAAAAGGGATTTGATGAAGATAAATTTATAAGAGCTTAATGTTTTATGCTAGTAGTTTTTAGCTGCTTTGGAATCATAATATTAGTCATTGGTCTGGAGACTTTAGAGCTCCTCTTATTTGGGTATCCTTTTTCTCTCTCTTTGAGATAGAACAGAGATAATATTGTTCCTGCCTAGTTTTCCACCACTTTTTTTTAAGACTGCCTTTTCTCCTTTCTTTTAACATCTTCCTATTTAGCACCTTATAATCTTCCTTGATCCCTTTGGGGCTGAATAAAAGCTGTCCTCTTTATGGTTTGCTCTGATTCTCAAGGGGAAGAGGGTGCAGACCTTTTCAAGTCTGCCCTAGACCTTCCCTGGGAGCTACAGTAATGCCTGAAGTTTACTGACTACCTAAAATGTGCCCCAAACAGTGACAAGCACTTCTCATAGTTTATTTCTCATAATAATCAATTCAGCTGAATAAAATTCATATACTCTTACTGTCCTCATTGCACAGATAAGGAAATTGATGCCCAGAGAGGTTTAATAACCACCACTGTGAGCATAGCTGGAATTAAGTGATGGAATCAAGATTCAAACTGGACTCCATTTCCAGGGCCTGCATCTAACTGTCTAGGGAAAGTCTGGAAGCTCGCAACCAGGTTAACTGGGCAGCTTTCTTTATCTGTGATGTCTTCTTCCCTTTACATCAACTTAAACACTAATGTCTGTCTATATTTTCAGTTTACTTAGTAGGGTGTTCTGGGTTCGTCTGTGATGATGTTAACTATGTTTTAAGGAACCAGAAAGACAAATGTTACTGGTAGGCTTTTTAAGCTGTAGTCTCCCTTGACTGTGTAGTCAGGTCTTCTGACAAGGAACTGAGCACTGAATGCTTGTTTGGAAAGATGAGTTAATTGGTGCAGGTTGTGTTTGTGTGGTTAATTTGTGTTTCTGTCTGTTCTGTGTGAATATCCACAGGCAGCAAATGTGCTACCCAGCGGTCCTATAAAGCAAGGCACTCTTCAGCACTGGCACCAGTTGGTGCACCTGAAGAACAATAGGAAAGCTTGTTGACCATTTGGCACTTCACAGCCTGGTAATTAGAAGCTGTAAAACAATAATACAAACACGAAGCAAATCCTTCAGTTAATAAAAAACCAAAGAAACAAAACTACAGTCCTGCTTTGAGCAGGCTGGGTGCAGAGTCACTACTGACTGCTTATGCAGCAAAGCAAACACTTCAGGTTATTGGCAAATGTTTTATAAATATAAAAGGCTCTGGGCTATATATTAATTTGGGGGATGTCATTTTTTTAAAAGCTGAAAACAGTTGCCTGACTTCCTTGCTTTTAAAATTTACTGCAGTGGTTGTCAAATTTTGACTCCTAGATCAGAAGTTATCAGTATTATCCAGGAACTGGTTAAAACTGCAGATTCTTGGGCCTTGCCCCAAAGCAACTGAACCAGAAACTCGGGGAGGGGGCTAAGCATTTTATGTTTGGGTACATCATGAAGTTTGAGGAATATTAAGGGGTGGTGGAGTAATTCTTGAGAAAGTGTGTAAGTTCCTACATGGCTCCACCAGAGGACAACCAATAGACTTCTCTAGTCAGTGGTGGGGGAGTTGGCTAGAGATGTGATCTTAATGTATGAAAATTCCCTACTGTATCAGGAAGTCAAAGGAGTGTCTAGGGAGAGAGGCTGGGCTTTTCTGGAGATCTGTTTGAAAAAGGGACTTTAACAGTGGGTTTATTACCAATCTTCAAGGAGCCGTTCATTGTTTCATTCACCATATGAACTATACTACTGTAATTTCACTTGATGGGCTGTAAGTTACATTGGACAGAGAGGAGGCATGGAGACAAAAGCAGAGCTTCGGCAGTGCTGGTGTACTGTGCTCATCATTGTCAAGAGCTATCCGTAAAACTTGTGCGCGACTCTGGGGAGTTAGCTCAGTGGCACTGTGCCTGCCTTGCAAGCACAAGGCCCTGACTTTGATTCCCAGTCCTCCCCCCAACCAACTCTTTCTCTGTTATGTCTCTTCTCACTTGGCTATTACCTTTCCCTATGTCCTGTTCTATTGGCAAATGAGATTTTAAAAATAATTTTCTTGGGACTTCTTAGCAAATGATCCTTCTGCCCTTTCCGCACTGTGCACTGACCCCACGGTGCTGCAGTTACATAGGTTTATTTCAGAGCCATTAGAAGTCCTTGTACGGCTGACCACGAAAGGTCTCTTGGGAAATAAGAGCTTACTGCTATAGCTATAGCTAAATGGACTCTACTAGTGTTCCCACACTAGTAAGGCTAGTTCCTCACAGGCTTCAGTTCCTAATACACTCTTTATAGCTAGGATGACAGTATCTCTGTGGGGGGCAAAAACCCTGGTACAAACAGAGCACCCATCTTGTGTTTTCTTGCTTACTACCTGGATTTACTAATTTTGAATAGATTTTAAAATTTATTTTGCTGGGCTCATATTTCCCCTCACTTTTTCGAACATTGCATTTTCTCATTCCCTTTAAAAAAAACAAAAAAACAAAACATGGGCCATATTGGCTGATGAGTTTGTCTTATATTTCAAGTTAATCATCTAATGTAGCATAGTGAAGCTGCAGGGATAGAGTGAAGGAGATAAAGCCTATGTCCTTACTGAGTATTTTGGGGGGAGGAGACTGACTTCCCTGAAGTGAATAGATCCTGGATTTCCTTTCTTCTGTGTTCTTAGGAGAACTCGCTTGGATATCTGGGACTTACTGTTGATCACAAGCCTAACATTGGGCTTTTGAGTTATGTTGGGTTATTTATTATTACTCTTGCTGATTTTTCAGACAGCATCTCATTATGTAGTTAAAGCTGGATTTGAAATCACAATGTGTAGCCCATGCTGGCTCTGAACTCACAGCAATCCTTTTACCTCAGCCTGTTTAGTGCTGGGATTACAGGAGTGTGCCACTGCACCCGGTTTTGGATTTTATTTTATCCTAAGGAGTCTGTGTCCTTTTGCTTTTAGGAGATGGTTTCTATAGATTCTCTTTCCATGTGACACAAGAGACTCTTAGAGAAGTCAGAAGTTCACATTGAAGTGTTTACATGACTGGATTTAAGGAAAGATGGTCCTTCTGCCAGATGAAAGAGGGTCTAAACCTTATAGATATTACTAAGTGTCGTAGTCTTCCTGTGTTGGGACAGGAAGGTGATTCACAGCTCTTCCCAGCCTGCTTGCCCTTCATCTTGCTTTAATTAATAGCTGATCTTGTGAGTTTGTCTCCTGGCTCGTCAACTACCCCTGCAGAACAAAACACCCGGCAGACAGTTGTGTCAATTGTCTCAAGATCCAAGCTTTGCTTGTTCTGAGGTAATTAAAATAAATCTGCCTAAATATCTCCAAGTGCAGATGAAGCCTAGTGCTGATTAGAGGTGGACCTCTAATAGGCCTGATTTGATTAGGCAGAACCAGTGGTGGACAGGTGAATGTGTGAGACTCTGATCAAGCCAGTCATTTCTTTTGCCTGTCACAGGTGGGACGGGGTGGAGAAATAGACTTGATTCTTCTTGTCTCAGGACTCTTGAAAACTTACCTGTGACAGCTAAAGAACTTGGGGTAAATATAAAAGGCAAGACCCGTGAATTTATCTTTAAGACCCTTAGTCAGCCACCACCTGGGATATGCTTGCTCCCTGGAAGATCAGTGGTGAATGGATTTTGCCAGGAGTCTTGGCCTAGAATTATAATTAAAAATGATGGTACAAAGCACACCCAAGCATATTCTGATAGTCTTAGATGTGATTGGTAAAGGCTTTTTTTTTTAAAAAAAAAAAAACCACACTTTTTATTGTTACCTTTTAAACTAGAAAACTTTAGTATTTATAGTAAGACTCATTAAATTTTAAGACATATTTCCTTAACTGATCCATCATTAACTCCTGTGACATTAGTTCCTTTTCTTTTGTTGCTGAGACAAGATACCTGGCACCCAATGTTAAAAGGGAAATTTACCTGTGGCTTACAGTTCCTTGAGGTTTTAGTCCATAACCCATTGGCTCCAAGAGAGGGATGGCAAACAAGTCTCGCAGAAGAGAAGCACCATGGCACACACAAGCAGCAAAGGTAATAAGAGAGGCAGTTCACAAGCTCCACAGAATAGCAACAGCAATGAGGGAGAGTTCCGCAAGTCTTCCTGACTCTTGTCCCATCAGACTCCTGGGTTTAGGGCGGTACTAAACCTCTCACTCAGGTGTAGTGGTTTAGTAATCACAGCCACTTAATCGCACCATTACATTTCAGATTCAACATCTGTGAAAAAGAAAGTTCAATCTCATCTGCATGAGGCTTTGGTAGGACATCTAAACACAAACTGTATCAGTAGGTGCACTTCACTGCTTAGCATTTATCAGCGTGCGTACCATAATTACTGTTCTTTATTTCTATTGTGTCTTAGGATACAGCATGATTTTCTGTTTATATTTGGTTTCTGACCAGTTGACTAGCACTGTGGGGTGGGTACAGGGCTTAGCAGTCCACATTGGGTCACTACCTATGTTTTACAATGTGAGCAAAGAATTATTTTTACATTTTTAAAAATGGTTGAAAAGACATCAAAGGAAGAGTTTTTCATGATAAATGGAAATTATGTGGTATTTAACTTCATTGTTCATAGATAAAATATTATTGAAATATAGCCATAATTGTTCATTTATGTTACTATTTTTGGCTGGACTTTGTACTACCGTAGCAGAATTGGGTACAGTAGACCCTCAAGTTACAAGAAACTTGACATATAAATAACGAGTTAATTAGGTTAATGGAAGATTCATCAGCCTCTTGTTACTTACAGTGCGTACCCAAGTAAACATCAAGATCTCAGCTGTATTGACTTCAGTTACAAGCAACTTGAGTTAGCAGTCCCTGGGAACTGATGGAATTTTTAAGTCCAGAGTCCGCTGTGATTGGAACAGTGACCATAAAGGCCAAACAACCTAAAATATTTACTATTTAGTACTGTTCATCTCCAAGTAGTTTGAAGACATCTCTGTATTATATGGTAGTTATGTAATAAATATATATTGTTTGAATTATTTTACTAATAAATCTGAATTTCCAGATAAGATTTCTGCTCCACAAAGTGTTCTGAGTTCAAATGACTGAGTGACTGACTGACATTTTTTCTTGTTACCCGTTTGTAAACTTAAATTTAGGTCTTTGTGATGGTTCATTTTCTAGAGCTAGAAAATTACATATTCTGATTAACTTAGGTGTAATGAGTTCTGTTAATCTTCATTGACTTTCCAAGTCTGTGGGATGCAGAGCCACCAAGAGGCACAGAAAGGTTAAGCTAAATCACATAGCAAAAAAATCCAATCTCGTGACTTTTCATGGACTGATCCCTTTCTCTGTTAAGACCATTGTTAATGATGAAAGAGATTTCATGTAAAACTGCTGATATTCATGAATAAACTAGTGCTCAGTATTATGTGATACATTATTTCTTATGAACACCAATATCTCTTGTTTGTGAGCTCTTCAGTTCATTACTACAGAAATTCATTTTAAAACATAATAAATCCATAGTTCAAAAAATAAACACTGCTGAGAGTGATAGCAATTACCAAATGTAAATAATATGGCCTTTGAGAGCTGCTGTGGAATTGTTTAGTGAATTAAATTATTAATTTTGATATTCATTCATGTATTTGCTTCATTTGATCATTAAGGAAGATGCCTCAAGAATGACACTGAAATCTGGCTTTTTTCTTGAGATACTATGTTGAAAATGACCAGTGCCCCAAATATAATGCAGGGGAATTACAGGGCATTGCTGTATTCATGAATGACCTGAGAAATTAGTAATTTATTAACTGATTCCTTCATAGAAATATTAGTCATCTAGTCTACTGGGGCCTGAAGAAGTAGTTTGTCAGGAAAGTGAAGAGGTGAAGATTAAAAGATGGGTAGAGTAAAAAATATGGTCTAAGTGTTCCTAGGAGCCTAAGATCAGACACTTGTTAAATTTTGTCATGTATGTACATTGTTTCCTGTGGAATCCTTTAGGATTTGTGATTCTTTTCTTCCACTTTTTTCTTAGTAAGTACTTAAAGGAATAAAATTCTATACTTTACGAAGCATTGATTTTCTAAAAACACCACATACCAAATTACTGCATATATCACCAGAAGATAGGTACTTTATACTTCATTTTCCTCTTTTATCAGTTTTACCACAGCCCTGCATTCTAGGGATAGTATTTCTGTTTTATAAATGGGAAAGTGGAAACAGGCTAATTGGCTTGACTGAGATTTAATAGTTAGCCAAAGCCAAGTTTTAATTTTAATTAATAATTAGTTCATTTTGTTACTCAATGCAAAGAGGCTTAATAGTGGGGATAACAGTTTTAGAAAACTTTCGTACAATCAATAACTTTCAGTCAACTTGAAGTTTGCATTTTGTCATTGGTGTTCTGTGCCCCATTTTTTCGTCCAGGCACTCCAACGCATTCTCAGAGGAAAGGCTGAGAAACAACATTGCGGGCTTAGAGCTCCCAAATTCCTAGTGTTCTGCTGGAGGATTTCTTGGCACTGTTCTAAGACCTGTGTTTTCATAGTCATTGTCCATTCTAGGGCACTTGCTTAGAAGCTCCTCCTTCTTGCTCTTTTCCTTTTGTACCTCATGTGATTGTTGTTCCTGGGGATTTTCTTACAGTTGCCTTCATCACCTACACCACTGTCACCTACACCATTGCCTTTTTGCAGGAGCTTTTCAGATTTTCATGTTTGACACAGTTGCATGCTTTTATTTGCTTATTCTTAGGATGTTCACTTATGAACCTTTATGGACTTGGTAGTGGCAGCCTACAGAAGAGAAAGAACAAAATCAGAAAGACTTTAGGAGGAGTCAGGAATTAGGGAGTTTATTATTCAGAGAAACTGGTTACTATTAATTTCTCAGAATGTGGGCCCTATCGGCAGAAGATGCTGGTTTAGAGGTACCTGATGTAAAAGCAACAGCAAGCCAATACAGAGGAATAGTGTGTTTTCACTTTTCAAGCCTCCAGTGTGCCAAGAAATGTTAGGCTTCCCCTTTCCTAAAGTTAAGGGAAAACTGTCACTGAGAGCTCTTGGACCGGAGCACTCAAGCGTGAGGAGATCCATGGAAAGTCCCCTGCCTTACCTGAAAGTAACACTAGGTGGTCGGGAGGGAGTTCTGCACTTACAGGCGGTCTTCTTGATCTTTAAAAAAATGGAGAGGATTACAGAGAAGTAGAGTGAAAGCCTGGAAGGATTGATTGGTGAGGTGCAGATTCTCAGAAGACATCTTCTTGAAGGGGAACTTGCCTCATCAAAATATTGTGAAAACTAAAGAAAAGTAAATGGCTTAAATTAGAAGAAATGTTAGGAAGGAAAAATCCTAAAGTGTATAATTTAAAAATGGAAGGCTTGTCTTTTCCCCAGTGTCTTCTGTTCCATAAAGCAAGGTGACTGGTAAGATGGGCAAATACTTGAAAGCTTTTCCACTGCTGCAGCTTCTGGTGGTCATTCCCTCCCTCTGTCTGTAAATGCGGGTACTAATCAGTGCCTCTACCTTCTCATCTGTAGTGATGGTTGTTTCTTACAGCTCATGACCTGCCTCTGCAAATAAATTGTTCATAAACTTAACAGGGATAGCAACTGATTCTTTCAGGAAAAATTTTAAGGTGTAAGGTCCATGATCAGGAACAGAAAATCTGCACCTTTAAAAGCGCTGTGTGTTCCTGCCATTGTAAGGTCTCATGTTTTCATCAGCGTAGTGTTGTACAGTTGAATCAGGGTAGGGCTTTAGGTTTGAGGATCGTGAAGAAAGTGCCTGTGGAACTGATAGAAGTCACGCTGCAGTGCTGCATGTTGGATTTGTGTTTTATGTGGAAGACATTCTGCAGTACGACTGTCTTTGCTACTTCCTTATCACCTGTCATGGTGCTGCACAACCACTCACTGACAGTGTTATTTTAACTTTAAATAGTGTGAGGGTTAGAATAAAACACCTCGTGAATGTGAGGGGGTGTCTTTTGGTGTATGTAATTGCAGTGATTTGAAATGGCTTCACAGCTTTGTTGGAGAAGGTAGTTTTTCTTATTTATTTGCTCCTTTTATCTTATTCTTAGGCCAGAATTACTTCCCTTCTCACTGCCTATATATTTCTTATTCCTCTCTTCTTTTAAAGAAAACCTGCCTAGTAAGAATGAACAGTATCTGGAGCTTCTTTTTAAATTAATGATTGATTTGATCTGTTAGTGAGTGCTGTAAAGGATGGGAAGTCAGAGCCATTTGATAGTATTTACTTCCTGGAAGAGCCTGCAGTCCTATTACAAGGAAAAGAGGGCATTGATTCTGGTCCCGGGTTTGTTGTGAATGTTACGCGTGGAAGTAATGATCTTGTAGCAGTGTGCTTAGCACTGTTGATGATTTTGAGCTGGATAATACATTTTGTGGAAATATCCCTTGCATTGTAGGATGTTTAGCAGCATGCCCGGTCTCCACACTAGATAGTAACAGCAATTCCAGGTGTGACAACCAAGAATGTTTTCAGATATTGCCAGATAAGGGGCAGGATCAGCCTGGTTGATAATAACTGTCTTAGAAAGAAGAGAAGGGATGATCTGGAAGCACAGGGCAGCCACAAATGGCTTAGGGCCAAGCCTTCGTTTATGCTTTGGTATATTAAAAGCTGCTCTTAAATGTCATTGATAAGGGCATATTTGGATTACAGAAATTGCAATGTAATCCATAAATATCGTATTACCCTTTCAGCTTCCTCCTACTATGCATATAGATACGTTATTCTCCCTGATTTTCTAAATGACTTTTGTAGTGATATCTGCTAATTTCTGAGATCTCATTCAGTCCTCACATTATATGATTTTAGTTACAATAGATTTATCACAGAATTAAAAACTTGAAAGCTAAAAATTTATTTGCAGTCATTTAGTCCATTTCTTTTGGTTTCATTTACTGATTATATATCAAATGAGGGTAGGTGAAAAGATTGGATTTTACAAGTGGACATTATTAGATGATCACATTAAAAGAATTTATAAGAATAGATTTTTGTAATGATGTTTCTCAAAAATTGATTGGCTATAGCTGATAGACTACCTGAGCTTCCAACACATTTGTTATTTAGAATATGGTTTTTAAATGTTAACATTTACAGTATTTTAATATTCTTTTCCCTAGGCTGGTGTTCTTACTGTCAAACAGTTTTATGTTTAATCAGGGAAACTGACTTCTCAGATTGCCTTGGTTGATACTGGGATTGAATTGGAGTGCCTTCTATTCCAGCTGCTTTTTAGACATAAATTATAATTTTTGTTTTGTTTTTTGCCTAAGAGGTGGCTAAGAGGGAAATTTAATACGTTTTAAGGTTTAATGTGTATCACATATGATGTGTTCAAGCAGTGATAACAAGATACATATGAGATGTTAAGGTACCAGCTAATATAATTATGCTGGGGATCCTTTTCACTATTTGAGGGCTGAATTACATTGAGCTCGTTTCTTCAGCTGTAACAGGATTTGGTACAGTTGTTTAAATGTGAAATGAGAGCTTAGGTGAAGTATCCATGTTTGTGCTTTTACTAGAAGGGTTAGGTCATGTATATTTTTTGTATTCTGGAGCCTGGTAAACAGCAAAGTCTGCAATATTCAGATTCATGCCGAGGATTAGCTGACGGAGAGAGGTATGTTCCAGTGGAAGCTAACAGCTTACTCTGCTTCCTGTGGGCTCTTGCCTGGAAACTGAATGTGAAAGTATCCTGATCACAGTGCTGTTTGTAAGTCTTCTATGGAAATGTTACGTCCCTTAGCTGAGTTGAAAGATAATTTTGCATGTATTAAATATTCAGCAGAGGGCTTGAACTGTGCATACTTTGACAGACAAATAGATCCCAAAATAAATCAAATATGTTGAAATACGAACAAATTGAAATACTTGAGGATTTGTTTATTATATTCCAACTTGTATTTTAGCTTTCATATTTTCATAGTGTGTTCAGGAAAAAAAATCTTTCGGAATGACACTATTAGGAGTAGTATTATCTTATAGTTCAGGTGTGACTCTGGATGTGGTCTTTGGGCTATTTTTCCTTTCCCTCCCATCCAGGGCACAGTAAAATAACAGGACTTGAGGTTTTTGTTTCCCTCTGGAAGATTTTTGTACAGAACAATTTTTAATGATGCACAGCACATGGTATCATCATCATTTTTAGCACAGAAAACTCATTTTCAATTTTATTATCAAAGGAAAATGACAAATAGATAATGTAAGAAAAACCAGATGGACTAACTGTATTAGGAGCTTAGTATGCATATTCTGTGTCACATATTAGCATTCATTAAGTCAAAAGGGAAAAGAATGAGTTTTGCATACATGCATTAAACCAATAAAGCTGGCAAAGTTCCAAGCTAGCTCTTGTGGATTAATTGTTTTATAACTGTTTTAATTAAAATTGTTCAGTATATGATTAACTTAAAAGTTTTAATTTCCACAAAACTGTTGAACAAATGAGACATTAATATTTTACATTAACTGTGGTGATACTGCTATGGTTTTCAAAGTGCCTGCTTATTCAAGTAAGACATGGCAAGTGGTAGGTGGGAAGTTCTCTTTGTTCATGCTGATACTAAAAAAAGAAAAACAAGCATACCAATGAATCAGGAGTTGATTCTGTAGATGTGCACATATGTCACTATCCATCACCTCTCATTCAGACCTTCAGGTTAGTCTGTCGTAAATTGTCATGTTCATGGAATTACAAAACAAAATCACTTTATCATGGTCGTCTCTCCTTTGACTTCATAGTAGTAGTGATGTTGTACCATGTGAAATCCTTAGATAAGAAGGGACTGGCCAATGGTTATGATGAAATTGATATCTTTTTGTTATAAGAGGTAGTAATAAGTGTTAGTTTTGAAATCAAAGGGAAAGTAAGGAAGCTTTGAATGAGCCACTACCTCTATTTGTAGAGGCTGTCTGGACTGCCAACAGGCTAAGTTTGGTCCAGATCACATCTCAGTTAGCAAATGTGAAACCTAGTCCCAGTAAATTTCACACTGTGTTGGTATGGCTTCTTGAATACACAGATGTGAATTTTGCTTGCTCTTCCTCTGCTCCACTTTTCCATCTGTATGCTGCCCTCATCTTAGCTTTCTTTAGATTACTAAAACACGTGGATGTCTGGGTAGCTCACTGGTTCTGGTGCCTGCCTTACAAGTGGAAGGGCCTGGACTTGATCCCCATATAATATATAATATATATAATATAATATAATAATTAATTATATTATTTTATTATATTTATATTATAATTATAATATAATATCATTATAATAATATAATAATATAATTTATATTAATATTATATATTATATATTATATTATATATTAATATTATTAATATATATTAATATTATATTATATATAATATATATAATAATGCTGGGCATGGAGACTAATGCCCACCAGCAATCAGCACCACATACCACAATGCTGGGTGTGCTGTGGCTCATACCTGTAATCCCAGCACTTGGGAGGCAGAGGCAGGAGGATTTCTGTGAGTCCAAGACTGAGCTCAGGGCAGGCCTGAACTACAAAAGCGAGACCCTGTCTCAAAAAACAAAAACAGAAACAAAAAAACAACAAAATCCCATGAGGATGTCTCCTTGCCCCATCTGGGGTCCTCGTGCTCTTTTACTTTTACTATGTGGATTTGGGTCATGTTACGGTAAAGATTCAACATAAATGGTGGTATTGAACCTCACAGAAGGATATTTTGAAAGTTAAGATTCATGCTGCTCAGTAGAAAGGATTGTGATAAAATGCAAGCTGTCCTAACTGTCCAGCCAGTGATAAATTCTTTAGGGTGCCAGGCTGAGCTCACTTGTTAAGTTGTGTGACATTCGATGTAAGCTCTTCTTTGTAGGTTTATATCTCTGGGAATTGAGGGCGCAGCATCTGAACAACAGAAATACATCTGCATGGCGTTTTCACTGTCAGCATCATATGATACTGTTATCTATTCAGATTTCCATCTACATTCTTGATTTGGTCTCTTTGTTACCTTGATCAGGTGTTCCTTCATAGTGCTGTAAGGTTTTCTGTGTTAGCTTTCTCCTCTCCATTTTGTATAATCATTCTTTCTCCTAAATTTCTTCTAACTTTTTAAGCACCAGATTGTAAATAAATTATTCATAAATTCAGCATTTTTGAAGTAGTTAGTAACCAGAGTACAATAACAAATCTCATGTTTGTACAAGTTGCCAGAAACCAGTTTTACACAGGTGATTTTTGAGATAAATGGCTTAACAGGCATGTTGCTGTCTATTCATTTCTTTAGGCTCTCTTGAGTGCTATCATTGCATGAAGTTAGATCATTAGAAATGTGCATACCTGGACCATATTATTTTGGTTCTTCAGAGAATTGCTGTCATGGAATTAAGAGTACCATGCCTTGATAAATGGAGTCTCAGAGCACTTGGTTTAAGAATTAAGTATTCTCCAGTCAAAAAATATTTCTGATTTTTAAAAAACCTTGAAAGGAATTTGATATCTTAATGTTTCATATGTGTATGTACATATGTATATATATATACATACATATACATATTTTATAAACTCACAAAGAGCTCCTCTAAGAATTTGATATCAGAAATAATTTTATTTCTTTTGACCACAATGTATGCATTCTTCTGTTAACTGATGGAGTGAATTAGTATTGTTATTATTAACAAGTATTGCACTGACTGAGACATTCTCAACTTCATGCTGTATAGTAACCAACTTGAGATATTGGCCCTAAGTACTTGCTGGTCAAGTACTATTACTCTTTCACTTGCTGAGTTCAAATTTTCATCTACTTTTAATAGTTTTTCTCATTCATAAATAACTAAATTTCTAAAATATGATGCATCTGACCTGGAAGTCATGTTTACATAGTGTGTACTATGTTCTCCGTGATAAAGGGTAATAGGAAGAGGAGTTGTGCATGTGGTTCTATCCTGCAAGACCTGATAGTCTTGGTATTAATATGGTTTATGTCTGGCAGGAAAGACAAGTGCCAAAATCAGTAGGACT
Organism: Petromus typicus; assembly: GCA_004026965.1. Lineage (NCBI taxonomy): Eukaryota > Metazoa > Chordata > Mammalia > Rodentia > Petromuridae > Petromus > Petromus typicus. The sequence goes on from PVIR01003429.1 coordinate 85,964, forward strand.
AGGAATTGAACCCAGAGCCTTCACATTGAACTACATCCCTATCTTTTTAAAAACTTGAGGCAGGGTTTTATAAGTTGCGCAGACTGAGCTTTAACTTGGGGTTTTGCTGTTTTAGCCCTAGCCCCAGCTTCTACCTCCATGTTTGGCTTTTACTACTTGATTTTGGTACATTTAGGCTTCCACTTGGGGATGTCAAATTTCATATCACGAAGAAAATCTTGAGTATAGCTTCAGTAATTCCTTGTAATCATCACCAAATAGTATTTTCTGGACGTCCCTCTTGTATAAAATTTGTCTTCTAAAGTGTGTGTATAGTATGTATCACAGCTTCTATCCATACCTAGTAATTGTGGCTGTCCCCTTTAAACATTACTCAGAGAGGGAGGGAAACTGTCCACTTCTACTGTACAGTGTGTAAAATATACACAGCTGTACATATAAGCATACAATAATTTTAGTGGAGATCTCTTGTAGTAAGTAGATATTTTCTTTTTTTCCTTGAACCTACCAGTTTGCTTATAGTTCCTTATAAATTACTGAGAGTAACTGGTGACTGATTATGATATTTAGCCAGAAAAATGGGACTGGAATTAAGTCAACTTTTGTCTGATGCTGTGCATGTTTCTTCATTTATGGTCTTAGACCAGATGAAATAGGGCACGTGATTAGATGCAAGCATGATCCTAGAAGAGGGACCCAAATTATGTTCTACTAAAAATATGGATTAATTTTTTTTAAAAATAGCATCTTCATACTTGTACCAAGAACCTGTCAAATTTTCTGTGACCATATTGTGTAAAAATCATTCATAACAATGTGAAGCTCATTTTTTAACAGTTAATGTAAAAGTCAGGATAGGTAGTGTTGAGGGAGAGTGTGAGAATACCTTCTTTAGGGTACTAAAATGGCCTATTTTTTATAACTATGACTATGGTTAGAAAACTGTTCATTTTGTTATTCAGGAAAGTGCACATGCTTTATACACTACTCTGCATATATAACCTTTCTTACTATACATGTGAGTTTTTAGGGGAAAAATTTCAAAATGCCTAAAAGCACAAAGTGGAAGATGTCTGTAATCCTACCAGTAAGAGATAATCATTTTGCTTTAAAACATATCTTTTCAGTACATATATATTTGCATATATCTGTATATTTTGGTATGAAGTTTTTAGATTCAGTAGAATTAGTTTTAATAGATGTATAAGTGTACCACTATTTGTGCATATTCTAATTTATTTGCCTAATTTTTATTCTTTGACATTTAGTTATTTCTAATAATTATTGTAAAAACCATGTTCATCATATAGGTATTTAAAATTACATAGATCAAATTCTTCTCTATATAATTTGTAGACATTTCATAAAAGGTAAAATTTGTGTTGGGTATGGTGGCATATGCTTGTAATCAGCACTCTGGGAGACTGGTGTGGGAGGATTAATGGCACTCTTTCTTGAAATTTAGAGAGCTAGCTAGCTAGCTAGCTAGCTAGATAGTTGGATAGATAGGTAGCATAGGAGACCAGAGGAGGATTGAGGCCCACCTGGTCTTCTCTGTGAGAATAAAAGAGAAAGGCTATACTCAGGGTGATTGCATAATGCTGGTTCAAGGGAAAAGTTAAAACAGCTGAGGTTAAGTTGTTTACCAGAGCGTGTACTAGTGAGTATTGAAAGTAGGTGAAATCTTGTGTTACTTGGATTGCTTGTACATATGTTGGGTGAATAAAGGTAGATTTAGGAGTCTCCTTTGTGTACTAAAGGCCAGAGCCCCCTGGCTGCTCACTGTGAAACTTAATCCTGCCTCTTTGTCTTTCATCCTGTATTTCTCTGGGTCAGTGAGAACAAATGCAGGCAGAGTAGAAGGCTACAAGTGGTGCCTCAGCACTGGGCTCTGGACAGGCGCATTGATAGATAGACAGATAGATAGGTAGGCTGTAGCTCAAAGTGAAGGCCCTGTGTTTAATCCCCAGTCCTAATAAAATAAATTTAAAAAGGATGACTTTTTTTGGCGAGATAATACTGGTTTCAAAAGCTATTTGAAAGACATTTTTTCTTCCTAAAAAAAAATGGAAAACACACCTCAACTGTTGTATGAGATTATTATTGCTTGTGCTGTGAAGTAGCAGATGGCCCTGGCATCTTTATACTCCGTTATTGGTTGTGAAGTATCTTATTCACTTATTGTACCCATTTATTAATCACCATTTGTATGCCAGGTATTTTGTTTCAGATGTGAGGATATAGGAAGAGACCTGTTTTTGCTTTCTCAGCCTGGTGATACAGTGAAGAATAGAGTTTGGGATGCTGTTATTCCCAGCTCTCTGGCGTGTATGGATCTACATGCTTCCGTGTGCATTAATTGGCTGTGATTTATGGTATATTGTTAAAACAGGTGATTTAAGAGCTTATGTAACAGAGTGACTTCTACTTTTCTCAGCTCCTCCATCCACAGACTATACTATATTCTTCTTTAAGTCCTGGAGTCTAAAGCTTGGTGGACAAAACCGAAACTCATACAGGAATAGGTTATCTTCTTCACACGCACCACGAGGGTGACTAAGGACAAGTTGTGCTTTCATTCTGCTCTGGCATTGCCAAGGTCCCTCCCAGCCCCAAAAGTCTTTGATTTTCTGAAACTCAAGTCTCTAGAGATATAATACTGAATCCATTCTCTAACACTACATGTCTAGTACAAAAAAAAAAAGTGTGTTTTTGGTTTTTGAGTCAACTGAACTTTGGAGTATAAAGATTGCCTTATATTGTGAAATAGAAAATGCTCAATGTAAAATAAGGTGAAAGGGGACAATGTTGAGATTGTAACAAAAAAGTAAGGAAACAAATTTTATGTATATGGGGGGGTGGTAGGGTGGGTAGGGCTATGGGAAAAAATGAGAATTAAGTTGTGTCTTATACTGGTACAAATC
>PVIR01003430.1:0-88878 GCA_004026965.1 Petromus typicus
TTTAAGACTTTGAAAATATTTTGAAACAATCTTTCAAGAAAATTAGGTCTCAGAGTTCCCTAATAAATATATGAGTTGGAAGTGAGAAAACAGCTGAAATTAGAGTCTGCAAAAGAATGTATCTTGCTTATGGTCTAATTTAGAGATATGAATATGTTTAGGAAATTAAGAGAATTATTATATCATCAGCTTTTACAACATTCTGCTTTAATAACATTTTCAAAATCTGGTTATTCAACAATATTTTATTCCTTGCTATAATCACTTCACTACTTCAGATATGCTATGACTCTTTTCCATGTATCTGCTTCCTCTGGGACTCTAAATGAAGTTATAATCCCTGTCTGGGAGACTCATTTTTTTTTTCATGAAAGAATAAGAAATCCACAGCTCTTAAAATTTCTGCATGGATAAGGTATAAATCACTTTACTCACATCCTATTGGCCAGACAAAGTTGATTGAGCAACATGCTTCTCTCACAGGAAGGGACTTTGTGAGAACTGTTTGACTCAGCAGCAAATAATGTGACCCAACCAATGGAAAGAAATCAAAGAAGAAAATTATATGTATATGTATATATCTATATCTATATCTATATAGATATAGATATAGATATACATGAATGCATTTTAAATGAGAGAGAAAAGAGCAATATTGAACAAAAATTTATGTCAATTGATGAAAATACCAACACTTTGATTGGGTTAAAATATATTAAATAAATCTGTTTACAATAAAAGATCATTTAATTTAACAAATGTCACTTTTATTTTGAGTACATTAATTTGTGATCAGTTTTTAAGCCACATAGCTTAGACATATTGGCTTCCTTCTTTGATTCATTAAAATTGCTTTACTGCTTGATATATGGCTTAAAGCATCGGAAAGCAGATAAAAGATTTCTGGCACCTTGAGAAGGATGAATTTGTCCTAGAAGAGATTACATCTTGATATATGGTTATTGAATCTCTTGGAAAATGTTGTATGAACTGCCACACTTTTCTGCCAGTTTTTAGTGTCTAAAGTGGGATATCTAATGTATATCACATTTATGCGGTAGGAGTTGCATGTGGTTTCAAGGCCATCGACTGCATTTTTTCCACCAATTCATAAAAATTAATCAGCGTCTGAGACAACAGCCTTTCCTTGACCTTAAATGAAGTTTATGTTTCAGGCTAAAAACTAATTTTAAAAGAATCCACATCTTCACTTAGAGTTGCAATCACTTTGAAACACTTACAATGGAAGATAAAATTTAATCACAGGACATAAAGCTTCTGTATGCTTCTTTCTTGCCATAGCCAAATGATTTTGACATCCTTTTTCAGACATGTTTTCCATCCTAATATTAATGCCTTTGCACCTCCTTCAAATCTTTGCTCAAATGTCTGGTTTAGGTCTACCTGACAATTAGAAAGGTCTTGACACAAAGTAGGCATTCAATAAATGTATTTGGATGACTGACTACATCTCCTAGATGCTTTAAAATAATTTTTATCTGATTTGACAATTCTCATAGCAACACCATCTAATCACAGGCAAAATGGTATTCATGTAGACCATATATGAGTGACTGATGACTTCTTGAAGACTATGTTTTCTTGGCAGATATGTTCCTATATTCTTTTCTCTAAGCTTAGTCCTGAAATACATGTTCCTTTCTTGTTCATTATTTTTGTAATTTCTCTGTTAGTCTTTTTACATAGTTCACAAGGATTTTAATATCCAAATAGTTCCACATCTAACATTTATATGATAAGTACAAAGATGAAAAACTAGCAACACTCTTCTTTCAGAAGAGAAAAATATTTGATTTTTAAAAATTAATTCTACTGGGAAATAGGTACATTTTGTATACATATCATGATCATACTCAACATTAGCAATTTGTACCAGTATATGACATAACTTGATTCTCATTTTTTCCCCTTCCCCTACGCGCCCTACCACCCCATTCCTATATACATAAGTTTTGTTTCCCTTTTTTGTTACCATCACAAATTTTTTTCTCCTTGTTACCCACTCCTACTCAAATTTCCCTCTGAATATTTTCTATTTTACAATATCTAACTTACATCCTAAAACTCATTTACATTTTTAGTTTCTCATATCAGAGAAAAGATGCAGTATTTACACATCTGTTACCTATTTATGCAAAAAAATTGTAATATTAAATTACACAAACAATTCTTACTGAAATTTTGTATGAAACATATAGCCAGGTATAGTGGCTCACACCTCAACTCCTGGTTACATGGGATGCCAAAGCAGGGGGATCAAAAGTTTGAGCTTAGCCTAAGCACCTCAGTAAGATCCTCTCTCAAAGTAAAATATGAAAAGGTCTGGGAAGGTAGGACAGTGTTTATATGATTGCTAAGCAAGCACAAAGCCCTGGTTTCAGGGCCGGGGAGTTAGCTCAGTGGTTCCGGCGCCTGTCTTGCAAGCGCAAGGGCCCAGGTTAGATTCCCCGGTAACCACATAACAATACTGGGTGTGGAGATCCACACCCAGCAGCAACCAGTACCACATACCACAGTGCCGGGCGTGGTGGCTCACGCCTGTAATCCCAGCACTTGGGAGGCAGAGGCAGGAGGATTGTGATGTGAGTTTGAGGCTGAGTTTAGGGCCAGCCTGAACCACAAAAGCGAGACCCTGTCTCAAAAAACTTAAAAAAAACAAAACAAAACAAACAAACAAACAAAAAAAAAAAACAAAGCCCTGGTTTCAATCCTCAAAAAGGAAAAAAAAGATATAGAGAGTAATATATAAAATAAAATTATCAGAACCATTTTTGTTACAAATGCAGTACCTTATTTCTCACGAATATTTGTTAAAATAATTTTAAAAGTAAAAACGTAACAATGAAGAGTATGCATAAGGTCTTTTGGTAGTCTGAGGGCCTATAATTCTTATTATGCTCAAAGCAAGCTCTAAGTAGTGTATGCTATGGAGCATTAACCCCACACATGGCTTGTTTTGGGAAGCAAATCCAGCCAAAGTCTCATTCCAAGGTCAGAGTAACTCACATCCAAATTCCATTCCTATAATTAAAACTTTCTTACTCAAATGACAGTGTTCTCATTCAGTCATATATTTTATCTATTCTGTTCCTAACTTGAAAATGCTTTTGTTTTGTCCTTTGTGAGTCATTCTTACAATAGTTTCCATAAGGACTGCACAATCGTGCATCCTTTCACATACTCCTACCCTTGCACATAGCTTACCTTTGCCCCAATTGATTGCTAATAAATAATGAGTGCTTTGGACTGGCCAGCACTTTTACTGCTTTCACTGGCATTGGTTGTGCTGGTCCCTTCTTTCTATCTCTCTTAGTTACGATTGTTAATTCGATTTCTCAGACCTGCATCATACACTGGGCAGGTGACTAGAGCCTGCTGCAGAGGTTTCCTTTAAGCTGTCGGGTGTCCTCAGTAGGTAGCATTGAACAGGAACAGTTAGCTCTAGTTAGTGGCCCAGGGTAGATTTCCTATACAAGATGATATATGAGTTTAAGATAAAGAGCAGGCTGAATGAATAAAGCAGGACAGATATTTTAAGCAGAATAAACAGCACATCAATGCTCTGCTTTTATAGTAGTCTGTTGTTCAAGTAGTAAAGAGTAATCAGTAAGATTTTAGACTTGTTATAAGAAGTAATTTAATAAAAGGGTCATTATCATTCTAAAAATTCCAACTAATAATTTCAATCTAACCTTCAGTTGGTTAAAAAAGGATAGAAATTGGAGAAAACTACTTATAGATCACATAATTTAACCTATACAGTAGCTACCCATAAAACCCATGTAACACACTTAAAATGCAAAAAGGCTCTAAAATAGCTTTAGGAAGCATAGAATTATATATAAAATAAAATTAACAGACATAAATCAGGTCCTTCATTATAAGTGTAAGACTTCAGGTGCAAGAAACATGGGAATTGAAAATGAAACTAGATTAGAGTCACTGTACTCTTTTTATCTTTCATTCCATGACTCTGAAAGAAGAACTAAATTTAGGAAAATCTTCTATATCAATCATCTCTACCTCTGGTAGTCAGTTGTAACCCACATGATCAGAAAACAGAAAACATGAATTGGGATAGTCAGGTTGTCTATGAAAAAGACATGAAGAGTCAGATAAAGCTAGCACATCTCCAGGTCTGATTCAATAGAGTAGATGTGGAGATAGAGGAGGAAGGAAGATACTTCAGCCTTAAATAAATGTCTATTTTCCTGGTGGATCACATATGTTCCAACTGCTTTGATAACTAGTATAATAGCTGTGATAGGCAGCAGAGAAGTTAAAAATTGGAGCCCACAAACATATCAAGACTAATAAATATATAGACAGTCCTCTTTTAACATTACTTCGAATCCAACTCAATCTAATAGATATTTGAACCCAGTGAATCAATGGATATTTGAACATATAAAGGATAAATAGCATATTAGTCAACTTTCTTGTTGCTGGAACATTTTACTTGATACCCAAACTTAAAAGAGGTTGCCAGGAAAAGCACACTATGTCATGTACCCCATTAGCTATAGCATCTGCTAGGAGAGCTGATCCTATTAAAATTTTAGACCTGGCCTGGGTTAATACAGAGCAACAGCAGCCACTCTGTGCTGTCTGGCCACAACCATCCATCAACTGCAAGTTGGCCCTCCCTTTCACTTCCCCTTAGTAGAACCAACCAACCAGTGGCCAGTGGATAAAACTACCATTCAAAGAGAGAAAACAAAAGCCCAAGACCAGAAATCTTAGGAAAGAAGAGCAGAGTTAGCCAGAAGCTTCAGAGATTCCAGTGTTATCTTCCTGCAGCAAGAGGCAGACTGGATCCTAGAATTAAAGTCCATAAAAAGTCACTGAGATAAAAATTATAGTGCAATGGAAGGACAGATTGTTGGGAGCAGAGGACAGAGTTTTGGTCAGTGGCTAGTTAAAGAGAGATACCTTAAAAACAGCAAGAGAACATGAAAAATGGACTCAACTAGTTACTAGGCAACATAAGAAAGACTAACCTAAGATTAACCAGAAGTAGGAAAAATCAGAATACAGTAGAAATGAAATAAAAATAAGTTATTAAAATAATATCAAAAACTTTCCAAAGATAGGAAAATAATTTAACATATAGATGTGAGGTTCATAGAACTCCAAATGATCAGAAAATAACCTTGAAATAGCACATCATCACAGAAATCCAACATGAGAACAAAATCTTAAAGGTGTTAGAACAAAGAAATGAATTATTTAGAAATGTGAACCCCTTAGAATTACAGTATATCCCCAACACAAGACCTTAAAAACTTGGAAACCTTGGAGAGAAGTATTTCAGGCAAGGAAAGAAAATAACATCCAATCTAGACTAATATATCATTCAAAACTATCATTGAAAATTGAAGAAGGAAGGTATTTCCATGATAAAGAGCACCTAAAAAATTCATTCAGAGCACCAAACCATTACTAATGAAAAAATGAAATGAATATACTAGATAAACAGTTAAGTAGAAGGAAAAGAAAATAAGTCAGTAAAAAGAAAGTGCTAGAGGAAAGAAAAGACCCAATAAACATAAATACAGTTATAGTAGGGCACTTTAACTCTACTGTCATCCATATCATTTACATCAACTAGACAAAGAGATAATAATAATAATAATAATAATAATAAAAAATAACCTAATGATGTACCTCAAGGATCTAGAAAAACACAATCCAAATCCAAATCTAAAACAAGAAGGGAGATTATACAGACCAGACCGGAAAGCAATGAAGTTGATACTAAAAATACAATACAAAGAAATAATGAATCAGAGAGCTAGTTCTTCAAGAATAAACAAAATAATCAAACCTTTAGCCAATCTTAAAGAAAGAAGTAACCAAAATTAATGCAGTCAGAAATTAAAAAGGTAAAATCACAACAGATATCAGAATTCAGAAAATAATTTCCAATGACTTCACAAACCTTTAACCCAATAAAATGGAAACTAGAGTAAAAGAATAGATTCTTAGATTCCTGTGAATTCCAGAAATTGAACCAAGAAAATATAAAAAAATATTGATTAGTCCTAAAACAGGCAATAAAATTGATGTAGTAATAAAAATAATCTATCAGCTAAGAAAAGCTCAAGTCTGCTTGGATTCACTAGTGAATTCTACAAGAACTTAAGAGTGGATCTAACATCAATACTCTTCAAGCTTTTTAATGAAATTGAAAGGAAAAAAACACTCCTAAAGTCATTCCTACAAGCTAGAATTACCCTGATCAGAAAAACCAGACAAAGATACAAGCAAAAAGAACTATATTCTAGTTCTATAATGAACTTAAAAAAAAAAGGGGGGGGGAAAGAATGCAACACATCATCAAAATGTTCCCAGGTCATGATTAAGAAAATTTCATAACAGGAAGGCACAGATAGTTCAGCATTTGCAAATCAATAAATGTAATGCATCATGTACACCTATTTTGTAAACAGAAGGAAGGGAAAAAGTCACATCAGTATCTCAATAGATGCAGAAAAAGTCTGACAAAATCCAACATCCAATCATGACCCTGAAGAAACTAGGTATGGAAAGACTTTAATTGAATTTGATAATATCCATTTAAGACAACACTACTACTAAGATCAGACCAAACCCTCCAATAAATTTTGAGAGGAATGATGAGGAATAGAGACAATTTTCAAGATACAAAGGGAGGACCAGAGGGAGATGGGTCTCTAGCAGACAAGACTTGAATAAAACTATCATTGGCCTCCTTTCATTAGCCAGTCGGAGGCACAGGGGAAGGCGTAGCATGCATTTCATGGAACAGCAACTACAGAAATGGGTGATTAAGGGGCCGGGGATTTAGCTCAGTGGTTCCGGCGCCTGTCTTGCAAGCACAAGGACCTGGGTTCGATCCCGGTAACCACATACAATACTGGGTGTGGAGACTCACGACCAGCAGCAATCAGTACCACATACTACAGTGCGGGGCGTGGTGGCTGACACCTGTAATCCCAGCACTCGGGAGGCAGAAGCAGAAGGATTGCTATGATGTGAGTTTGAGGCTGAGCTCAGGGCCAGCCTGAACTACAAAGCAAGACCCTGTCTCAAAAAAAAGAATGGCTCCTGAAAGGGCAGAAGGCATCCTGATTGGGTTGCCAATGAGCCCACTTCTTAAGGGAAGTTTTATAGAGCAAAAACCACAAGGGATGAGAATATTGTGGCTAAAAACTATAATCAACCAATAAGATTACAAGTATAGTTGCTTAGGTAATATTGACACAATAGTAAAAAGAGTATGTAAATGACATCATTAACCTAGGTTGATAATCTGTAGTCTTGGTTTTAAGTCTTTGTAGTCTTAGTTGTCTTAATCTTAGAGGTTTTAGTCTTAGTGAGTGGAAGAGGATGGTTCAACCCCAATGAGATAATGGTCTATCTACATGCAAAGTCCAATAAATGGTGCTAATAATCTCAAACTGCTGTTCATCCCTTAGGGAAGTAAGCAAATCTGGCCACTGTGACTTTACTCTTCTTCAAATGTACCTATTGCCATAGCTTGTGTTCTCATCCTGTGCACTGATGTCAAGGGCCCACCTCTGCCTGACTGCCTACAAAATCTGTACCTAACTTAGCTGTCTATAGCACTCTCAGGGACTTCCAAGCCTATCAAATTGATACAAATAAGTTTACCCTCCAAAATAGAAAATAAGTATTTTTAAAAATCTAGATTTTTGTTTATTATGTCTTCTTAGTTAAAAGAAGCCACCACCTGTGCCTTAATTTAAACTGAAGGTTTAGAAAGAGGGAAGGTGGTCACTTAGTAGGCGACAGCACTGGGTGTGTCTCTGTATTGGGTCCGGAGAAAAGCTGATACTCTGGGATGGGGCAAAAATAATGTCTGATATGGGAGGATTAATGAAACAAATCTAGCAGAAGTAAGATCCAGTGTTTAGGTGTGTGTGAAGTAATGCAGAGACTTCTTAATAAGTATAGGAAGACCTTATCTCAATCTGATAAAAGCTGCTTATGATGAACCACTGAGTAATATCATATTACACAGGGAAAAGATGAAAATATATTCACTATCACCATTCATGTTCAATATTGTATTTCAAACACTAGCTAAAGCAATCAAGCAAGAAAAAGAAAATAAAAAGGATATGTATAGGAAAGAAAATAGTCAAATTATTCTATTTTTAAGATGACATGGTCCTGTACACAGAAGACCCCCAAATCCACCAAAATATTTGTAGACTTAATAAACAAATTCAAAACATGGCAGAATACAGAATCAATACAGTTCCTGTACACTAATAATTAACTGAGTGAGGAAGAATCTAAGAAAATAATACAATTTTAAATTCCATCAAGAAAATTTAATATTTAAAAATTAACATAACCAAGGAAACAAAAGACCTCTATAAGGAAAGCTACAGTATTCTTAAAAAGAAGATTGAAGAGACATCAGAAAATGGAAAGGCATCACCTGTTTTTGGATAGGCAGAACCAATATTGTCACAGAGGTCAGATTTTCAAAACTGATATGTAGATTTAACACAATCTTGGTTAAAATACCAACAACTTTCTTCACAGAACTAGAAACAATAGTCTTGAAATTCATATGCAACCAGAGAGACTCAAACTAGCAAAAGCAAGTTAACAAGCACAAGAGTATGCATCACAATCCCAGATCTGAAGTTACAACACAAGGTTGTAATGATAAAACCTGGCCCTATCACAGAAACAGACACAAGAATCAGTGGAACAGAATAGAACGTGATGAAACAACCCCCAGCATTCTCATTATTTTATCTATTATATAGAGGCCAAAAACATGGAGGAAAGATAACAGCATTAACAAATGGTGCTGGGAAAACTGCCTATATACATGTGGAGAACTGAAGTTAGGTTTATATCTTTCACTATATACTAAACTAAAATAAAAATGATCCAAAAGTCTAAATATTAAAAAAGAAACAATCTACTGGGAGATAAAATAGGTAAAAGTCATTATAGGCACAAAGAAGGGCTTTCTGTATACCCTCCTAGTTGTCCAATAACTAGTATTGAGAGTCAACAAATGGTATGTCAAATTAAAAAGCTTCTATACAGCAAAAGAAACAATAAAAAGAGTGAAGAGACAACCTACAGAATGCAATTTTTATTTTTACCAGCTACACTTTGTACAGAGGACTATCATCTGGAACATATAAAGACATCAAAAATATTAGACCCTTCAAAATAAAAGACCCATGTACACCCATGTTTATGGCAGCACAGTTTATAATAGCTAAATCTTGGAAATATTCCATCAGCTGATGAGTGGAAAAAGATGATGTAGGTTCTTTTTTGTACAGTGGAGTATTACTCAGCTGCAAAAAGATAAACTGGATCTATTAATAGCTGGATACACCTTGAAATTATACCCTTAAGTTAAATAAATTGGATGCGTATGCGTAAATACTACATTATTTCTTGGATACGAGAAACTGAAAGTGTAAATGAGGACCCAAATGTGTAATACATGTTGTGAAATAGGAAGAACTTCAAATGGGAAGGGGAATGGAAGGTAGAGAAAGAAAGGAAAGGAAAGACAAAGCTAGAAAAGAAGGAAAAATGGAAACAAAACTTTTGTAAGTAAGGGGGAGTGGAGGGATTGAAGGAAGGGAAATGGGAAAAATATAAGAACCAAGATACATCAGGTACAGGTACAAATTCCTTATAATGAATGTGCATATTATGTATACCTAAAATATACCAATAACTTAATTAAAACAAAACAAAACAAAAAGACCCAATCACAAGATAGACAACTAAGTAGATATTTCTCAGAACAATTAAAAATGGCCAATAAATACATGAGAAACTGTTCACTATTTCTAGCCATTAGAAAAAGGTAAATTAAAACAACACTGAGTTTTTATCTCTCTCCAGGAAGAATGGCTACTATCAAGACTTCCAATAATAACAAAGGCTGATAGAGCTATGAGGAAAGAGAAACTTTCTACATTGTTGTTGAAATGCATACTAATACAGGCACTATGGAAATTAGTATGAAGATCCTTCAGGAAATTAAAACTGAACATTTTGACATTGATATTCCACTTTAGATATCATATACTTATGATTTAAAATATCAACTTACCGTGATGCATGCATACTCGTCTTGATAGTAGCACAATTCATACCAGCTAATTATTAAGAGTGTCATCAACAGATGAGTTGGTAAAATAAATGTGTTTATACCCAGTGGAGTACTACTACTGTGCAATAAAGGTTAAATTTCAGTCACTTTTAAAGAAAGTAGATACACTTTGTAACCATAATATTAAGTAAAATAAAATTAGACTCATAAGCTTAAGTACCATATGGTTTCTCTAATATGAGAAATTCAAAATATAGATAAATTAAAGGAAAAATAAAATATATGTAAAAGGAAAGAAGGAGATAGATTGTTTTCAAATTGGAAAGGGACCAAGAAATGGAGCGAGGCAAAAGGGGGAAGGGAAAGGGGATGTAAAAAGAATTAAGATGTGTTATGTATGTGGACCACCTTCCCACAATGCATGTAATCATTATGCACTGTACATATCTACTATTAAACTAAAGTTTTAATACCAAATATTTACTTGCTGAAATTAATCCTGATCAATTAACTTTGAGAAAAGGACTTAATCTCTCTTTGGTTTAATTTCTACTTTGGTACAAAAGTGATAATAACTTCTATATCATAGAGAGTTTTAAAAATACTAATTGAGCTTAATATTAAATGCTCTAATGGCATTCATTAAACAGAAAGAACTTAGTAAGTATTAATTATTGTTGAAGTCGTGGGTATTATGCAAAGGGGGCCTCTGAACATAGCCTTCACTTCTTTACAACAACGAAAATTACTGAATCTATGTGTCTTTAGTTACACATCATTTCAGTACAAATCAGTGCTCTTTTCATTGTCCAAATGGGTTATCCATAGATCAATATTACTGTCCAGTTCATAAATTTCAGGACTTTATCATGAAAGGAAATCACACGAAGACTAAACTCTTCTAATGGGACAGGAAGTGCTATGCGGAGTTACTAGAAACAAAAATCTATCCAGCTTGTTTCTCAGGGTTTGAGTGAACTACCCTCTTAGCTTCCTTATAGTTACCCAGGATTTAAAATAAGTGTGTCTAACAGAAATGAGAAATCAATATGATACATTTGTGTATATAAAGATAATGTAAGTTGAAATATTTTTAAAATGTATTAAACATTATAAAGGGAAATGTAAAAGATGAGTAGTATTGATGAAAAATGAGATAAAGGAAATAAAATGAGAAGAACAACAAAGAAATTAGGAATTACTGATATACAGCAGAATAAGTACAACTGGAAAGTTAGAAGATGAATCTTTGAAATGCAGAACAACAATACAATAAAGTATAAAGTCCCTAAATGTACTCTCAATACATGATTTAGCTGAAGCTGGTATAGAAATAATTTATATATTGAAAATATAGAAATGTTTGCCACTAATTGTTAAAGAACAATCAGAATTTTTTAATAAAAGTAGATATATATCTCAAAAAATCTCAGTTACATTTGTCCTCCAGTCCTAGTTATACCTTAGGCATAAAGGTAACCTGTTAAACCACAGCTTTTAATCCATGCTGCTCCAAGATCTTTCTCCCAAAACAGCAACAATCAGATGCACTTTTACTTTGGCCTTCTCATTTAAAACTTTAATTTTGACCTCATTATTTTCTGAAAAGAAACCATGTTGTATAAGCAGGGTTTCTCAAGTTTCTTTAATCTCTGTACCACTTTTAGGCAGAGCAAACAAAAATAATCTCTGCAGATTTACGTTAAAGATGAATCAGTGAAATGTTAGTTTTTAAACTATTACCTATCAAGTATTATTTCACTGCAGATACAAATATAACATTTAGCCATTTATAGAAATCAATATTTATTTAAAGGTCAGTTCAATACATTCAGGTTAAATTACATAAGAGGATCTGCCTGATAATGCCATAGGATGTTAATTAAGATTGCGTGAAAAGGGAGAGGTATTTTTCTCAGTGGCACCTTGTGTGCCTGGAAAGTTCAATTTCAGGTACAGAAAAAAAAAATGATGTGAAAATAATCAAATGGATTTGGGAAGTTGCATTTTAAAAATGTTTAAAAATCTGGTTTTCTAGTAGAAAATTTCAAATCAGTCTCTTATACATCTCTAAGAATGGGTTTAATGCTTTTCATACTAATTAGTAGTGGGATCTTTTTGTTTGAGTGTAATGTTGCAAAGAGTGGAACTAGTGTCTCATGAAATATGCTTTGGAAACTATAGTTTACAGACCAAGAACTACACCACAGGTAGAAATCTAACACTGTAGTCAAGTCTTCTCAATGTCTGAATCCAATTGCACTATTAATTACAGATAGGAAAAATTTATAAAGTGGCCTCTGACTATGTGTTACAATGGAAAGAAGGTGATGGAATTAAGTAAACTTTCTTATTAAAGTATGGATCTTCTGAATAAGATTTCCCATACTTTAACTTAAAAAGTCAAAATTCTTTGGTCATTATTCTCTGAGGTGAAATATACCTCAATATGTTTTTCATCTTGGAAATAAATACACATGTACACCATTTTATTTATTGAATAACTCAGTGCCACAGTCAGTTAAATTCAGCAATCCAGATTTTTATCCATCTTTTGAGAAAAGTTTTCAATTAGCAATAATCGCGCCTCGGATAAACCTCATTGGCTACGATACTGCCACTGTGCAAAGCTAATCTTTACCCATTTTTTGGAGATGAGTTTTTCTTTATGTAAAATAAAGAGCTCACCCACATCACCACACAAGTGCAAACAACTTCTTTAGGAAAGCAAAACTATCATAAAACACGTCAGTATTTCATATCCTTTACTGAGACATCTGTGCACACAATTGACATTCAAAACACTCTACTATACATTATTTTATCTGCCTTTGCATTCATATTTAGCTTTCAAATCCTATGATTATTGTATTTAAAAGAAGTGGAACTTCTTTTTTCAAATATTATCCACTACCTTTGAAATGCTAAATTGAGTCTTTGAATTAGTTTTGGAAAAAAATCTTAAATAATCCCCATCATTACAACCATCTAGCGCTCAAATAAATTCACTCAGTCACTGCTGACTCTGTGTTATTTAAAAGTTTTAAATTTTAATGTAATACAAATAGATCTAAATAAAGTATAAAAACCAATATTCTTACTTTTTGGAAAATAATAACATAAAATTTCATTACAAAATAGAGAAATACAATAGTTATTACACTGTGAACCAAAATTTTAATAGCATGCTCAAAATATTACTCAGAGTGTAAGTCATAAACAAAGAGATTTTCTTACAAAAAAGAAACAGATAATTTCAGAAAACTTTATTTCAGGGAAGTAAGAGAAACTAGTAGTACAAATGAAACAAATAATTTTGAAATAATGAAATTATTTGTGGAATTATTTGAACTTTATTTCCTATTTATCCATCTTCTATTTTGTTCTTTGTCTTTATATGTATATATTTTGAGATTGCCATATGAGAGAATCTATATTTAAACCTGTGTTTGTCTTGTTTCACTTAACATTATGTTCTTAAGCTACACCTATTTGCCTATGAATGCCTCAGTTTATCACTGGTCTTTGACAGATGTGTTTCTTCTTATAACTTTTAATTTTAGTATTTTCAACTGCATTATGGAGCAGTTCTCTATTAATATACTTTCTGGATTAGATACAAGAAACAGTATATTTTTCCATAATAAAGCAGTCATTTAAATTGAATTGTCAAAAATCTAATCCTCATAACACCTCTCTCATTTGGTTTTGTAAAATGAACAAAGACATCTACTTTGATATGCTCAAGGCAGGATTAAGACATCCTCTGAATCTCTTGCCCATTTCAAAGATTAAAAAAAAAAAAAAAAAAAAGCTCTGCTAACTTCACCCGAAAGACCAGATGTAGAATAATCTTCTGTTTTTCCAGTAAGTGCTGAAAAGCAGAATTATACCAATGGGAACACACATTACTTTGAAATGGGAATGTTCTCCCCCACCACCTAGATCCCTATTCACATATGCTGAACTTTTCTACAGTGCTTTGAAATGACATATTGCTTCCAGATTAGTATATGAATGAGTAAAAGCAACTTTGAAAGTTATTTGATGTTACATTCATTTATTTTGGAGATAATCTTAATAATGAAATTTTACATTTTGCAGGAATAAATGTTAAGGGTCAAGCTTACTTTTTAAACACTTAGGACCTCTGCAACATTCTGTCTTCACTTTCCATTAGTTCTCTACCAAAGCTTTTCACAAATGCTTAGTATTTAATAAATAGATGATGTGAATATAATTTGATATTTGTTCATTTGAAAATTAAAAGGAAAATTATTTTAAATATTGAATTAAGTACATATGTATATACATTATATACAAAGGGACTTGACTTAAATATTTGAGTTGAAACATACTTAAACTATGCTTTAATTTATAATTTATAAAATTCAGTTGTTCACGACTTTTAATATTAGTGCTGATGCCTTTCTTTTTGATATAGTTTTACTCTCTGATGTCTTTCTTGCATGAGTAGCACATATAGTGGATTAAATTTTCTAGTATTTCAAGTTTCAGCCCAACATATAATTCAAGCATTTGGGAAACTGAGGGAGATCATAAACTTGAAGCCAGCCTGGGCCACATAGCAGTTCAAGGCCAGCTAAAACGGTATCTCTTTATTTCAATTTGTGGTTTCATTAAAATGGAATGGAAATTTAAAGACACTTGCAAAGCAAGTAGGTATAAAATCTTTGCTTTATTATCCTAGGGATTGAACTCAGGGCTTTTGTACCCAGCCTCCTTTCTCTTTTTAAAAATTTGAGATAGGATCTTGCTAAGTGGATGACTTCTCCAGGTTGCCATCCTCCTGCCTCTGCCTTCCTGAGTGTTGGAATTAAAGAACTGTGCCACCAAGCTTGGTGTGAAAACCTTTGTTCTCAATGCTTATTTGATTGCAATTCCCTACCCATTTTTTGCATACACAATACACAATGATAACATTTAAAAATGATTTTAAAATATGTTAAATGCACAAAGAATTAATTAAAAATACATAATTTAAGGAATAAAAATATAACAAGCATTCATATACACAACTAGGTGAAGAATGGAGCATTAAAGTATTTCAAAAACTTCCCCCTTTTAAAACATCATATGTTTTATATATATATATATATATATATATATATACTTTTAAAGTTTTAAAATTTATTTTTATCTGACATAGAAATAAAAATCATACATATTTCTGAGTAGATAGTGTTTTAATCCATGTGCATATTGTGTTACATTTAAGTCCAGTTAAATGTATTTATATAATACAGATATAATCTACGTATCTATATAAGAACATTTATAATAATTTCTTGTAGCTTTTGGACAGGTACAGAATATTGCTGTTATTTATAGCTCATGTATTGTACACTACTATGACAACATTTTTCACTCTTACCTAACTGTAACTTAATACCTGTCAATGAACATTTTCCTGTCTCTCCTTCTCCTCCAAGAATGAGCATTGTCCTGTAAATTTCTATGAGATCAATATTTTTAGATTTCAAATAAGAATGAGATAATGAAGTACTTGTTTTTCTGTACCTGGCTTATATCAAGTAGCAAAATTATATCCAGTTTTATCCATGTTGTCACTTTCTTTCTTTGCTTCTCTGAATAACCTTGCAATAAAGATAGTACTGGAGATATTCTTTTAACACACTAATTTAATTTCCTTTGGAGAGATATTCAGTAGTGAGACTGCTGGGTCATATAAAAATTCTATTCTTCATTTGATGAAAAATTTCTGTACTATTTTCCATAGTATCTGTACTAATTTGAATTCCCACCAATTGTGTACAAGGGTTCCCCTCTTCTCCACATGTATTTGTTATCTATAGTCTTGATGACAATAGTAATTCTGGCATGAGGTGCTTTACTGTGGTTTTGATTTGCATTTGTTCAATGATTAGTGATGTTGGACATTTTTGATGTACTTGTTTATTTTTGTGTCTTGTTTTGCAAAAAACAATCTATTTAGATCTATTGCCCGCATTTCACTGGATCATTTGTTTACTGAGTTTTATTTGATGTTGAGTATTTGGAGTTTTTTTAATATATATTGTGAGCACAAAGCCTTGTCAGACATATAGTCTGCAAATGTTTTCTCTCATACTGTAGAGTGTCTTCATACGCGATTGTTGGTTCCCTTTGGCATGCACAGTATTCTAGTATAATGTGCTCCCTTGTCTGTTTTCATTTGCGTTTTGTGTGTTATAGGGGTCTTGTCCAAATATTATTGTCCATCTCAATATCCTCAAATATTTCCCTTGAGCCTTCTACTAGTATTTTCAGTTTTCAGTCTGAACATTTAAGATTTTAGACCACGTACAGTGGATTTTCATAACTGTGGAAGGTAGGGTTTTCACATAGGTACTAAAGCTTCCTTTCTCCAGTGTGTGTGTTTAGCCAGAACAAAATTCAAATGGTCATAATGTACATATTTGCCTCTAAGCTCTATTCTGTTCCACTTGCATGTATCTGTTCTTATGCCCATCCCAAGTTGTTTTGATTATGACAAAACTCTATACTTGGACTTCTTCCTCTTATTTTAAATTTGTAATACCCCTTTAAATGACTTTCTGCATTGCCTAGCTCTCGATATATTAATGTTGTTATTCTTTTTAATTGTTTCAAGTTTAGTCTTTGAGAAAGATGTAGCTTATACACTGTACATACAACATCAGTGCATTTTGAACTTGTTTATATAATTAATCTTACCACTCAGTTTTATATCTTCCCATGTTTCATTTTTACTCATTCATGTCTCTCTTTCAATTTGAAGAACTTCTTTAGTATTTCTGATGGAACAGATTTATCAAAAGTATACTCAATATTTGTTTGGGAATATCTTTATCTCTCCTTGGTTTGTAAAAGTGGTTTGGCTAGGGGAAAAAAAATCTCATGTTACTCTTTTCTGCACTGTACAGCCTCTGGTGAGAACTTTTCTCAAGGACAATATGAATTTTGATGGGATATTTGTTTCTTTTCCTCTGGAAAATTTGGGAAGCATCCCTTTCACTTTTGAAAGCTCTATTATTAGGTATCACAGGATACATATGCTTGAGTTAGATCTGATGATGAATTTTTATTTTTATTTAGATATTTGTATCCTTCTTTAGGTTTGATAAGTTTTTTTTATTTCTTTGACTAAGATTTATACCCTTTGACATATTCAAATCTTTTTTGAACTTCAATAACTTCAATATTTACTCTTTTAATATTGTCCCAGAAGTTCTATTAAATTTTATTCTTTTCTCATTTTTTCTTCTGTATTTTTTTTTTTTTTTGAGACAGGGTCTCACTTTGTAACTCAGGATGGCCCTGAGCTCAGTCTCCAACTCACATCACAGTAATCCTCTTGCCTCTGCTTCCCAAGTGCTGGGATGACAGGTGTGAGCCATAACATCCAGCACTATGGTATGTGGTACTGATTGCCCCTGAGTGTAAGTCTCCACACCCAGTATTGTATGTGGTTACCGGGGATCAAACCTGGGCCCTTATGCTTGCAAGACAGGTGCCGGAACCACTGAGCTAAATCCCCAGCCCATAAACTCTCAAATTCTTTTTTCAATTGATGTATTTTGTTATTCCATTTTTAACTTTGCTGAGTGTATTTTTCATGTTAGGAATGATGATTATTTAGAAATTTGGTTACACTTCTTTTTCAGTTTCCTTGTTAAAGTATCAAAACATTTTTCTGTTATCTTCAATGTTACTGAGTTCTTTTAGTCAAGTGTTTTAAATTCTCTAAGAATTCATTTATGGTCATTATTATGGTATCTAGTCCGTTTCTGGAACCTCATTTTGAGTATTTGGTGAGATCATGTTTTTATGAAAGGTTTTTATAAAGCGTTTTATGATGTTGGGCTTTGAAATATTTGGTATTCATTTCTATCTTCCTTAATCTAACCTCGTACCTCTTTCTAGCACGCTACTCATTTTCTCTGAGTTTATTGTCACTTCCACAATTTTGTCACTAGATGGCACACAGGTCCAGATTAGCTGAAAGTACGTACTTGGTGTGTTGCCATAGACTCAGCCCTAGAGGGTAATCAAAGCCCAGCTTTTCGTACAATAATTTATTGATGTGTTGTTCAAAAAGAGCTAGAAAAGTGTCTACAAAGAATAACTCCACCATTTTCTCCCTGGGGCTAAGATACCTCATCCAGGGCCGGGGAGTTAGCTCAGTGGTTCCGGCGCCTGTCTTGCAAGCTCAAGGACCTGGGTTCGATCCCCGGTAACCACATACCATACTGGGCGTGGAGACTCATGCTCAGCAGCAACCAGTACCACATACCAGAGTGCTGGGCGTGATGGCTCACACCTGTAATCCCAGCACTCGGGAGACAGAGGCAGGAGGATTACTGTGATGTGAGTTGGAGGCTGAGCTCAGGGCCAGCCTGAACCACAAAGCAAGACCTTGTCTCAAAAAAACCTGAAAAAAAGAAAGATACCTCATCCATAGTTAATGTCCTGTGGTCATGCACTATGGGATTCTGCTGGGCTCTGGACAGAGTTACAATGAACTGACCAGTCCTAGGCTCCTATGTTACACTTAAGGCCACTGATACAATCAAGCTGTGTCAGTTTCACTTTGTGAACCTAGATCTTACAAGGCCAGTACAATACTGAGTTAGGACTAATGCCTATTCTGCTATGAGCAGTCTAGTGATAAGATGCTATCACAGTTTAAAACCATTTCAACCAGCTACAGGTGATACTAGCTGAAATAAAAGTCTAATAGACTGGGGCTGTGTAACTTCCTCTGGCATTGGAGCTCTTCTTTTTTTTTTTTTTTTTTTTTTGAGACAGGGTCTCACTTTTGTGGTTCAGGCTGGCCCTGAGCTCAGCCTTAAACTCATATCACAGCAATCCTCCTGCCTGTGCCTCCCGAGTGCTGGGATTACAGGCGTGAGCCACCACACCCAACATTGTGGTATGTGGTACTGATTGCTGTTGGGGTGAGTCTCCACACCCAGTACTGTATGTGATTACCGGGGAATCGAACCTGAGCCCTTTCGTTTGCAAGACAGGTGCCGGAACCACTGAGCTAACTCCCCGGCCCCCATCTATAGTGTTTTTACTAGTGTTAGGTTTCCTCCACCCATCATGAAGTTCCAAGACAATGACTTGTGCTTACTTCTTCTTCAACCAGAGTGAATGTGGTCTTGTACCATGCTATGCATCTGGGCATAAAGTAGGTTGGTGAAGATAGTCTCTTCACCACCTAAGATGATGCTATCGTGGCTTGCATCCGAGTCTCACAGTGACAAAAACCAGGACACTCTTCAGAGTGCACCAAGTCCTGTGAAGCAGCTGATAGTGATGCAGGCTGAAAATGAATATTTCCAGTTAAGGCTCAGGTCCCTGACTGATGCTGGGGAAATTCTAAGTCCCTGTTAATGAGCATGTACTTACCAACAGCTGGGCTGTTCCAGGTTGAAAACAGGCAATGAAGATAGTTCTTAAGACATCAAGGCTGATGCTAATCTGGTGTTTTAGTCACTTTCTCATTAATGGGATGAAATATCCATTACCTGCAACTTAAAGGATGAGGGGTTCATTTTGGCTTACATTTCAGAAGTTTCAGTCATGCTCAGCAATATTAGATACATAAATGACATAGAAAAGGCCCTGGGTAAAGAAAAGCTGCTTATGTCATAGAGGGATAGATGCCCTTTCAAGTCATGCTCCCAGGGACCCACCTATAATCAGGCCTCACCTCCTAAAAACAATTTACCTCTAATGTCTGTATAATTGCATCATGTTCTAAAGTCTCCACTTTTAAACACAAGAGATTCTTATGCAACACTGTTGATACAAACTGTAGCCTTCTTCCTGACCCCTAAAAGTCTCACATGTGCCTTCTGCAAAATGCAGAGTGCTGGGATTACAGGCGTGAGCCACCACACCCAGCACTGTGTGGAGTGTGATACTGATTGCTGGTGGGCATGAGTCTCCATGCCCAGTATTGTTGTATGTGGTTATGAGGGCTTGAACCCAGGTCCTTGGGTTTGCAAGGCAGGTGCTGGAACCACTGAGCTAAATCTATCTGCAGTAGTCACCAAGGTCTCAACAGAAATATTGCAAACGAAAAGTCCAAGTCAAAGTTTCCTTTGAGACTCAAGACAAATTCTTAGCTTGAATCCCGATAAAAATAAAAAACAAAGTTAAACACTGTCAACATACAATGGTACAGGGTAAACATTCCCATTTGTACAAAGAGAGAAATAAAGACACAGAAAGGAATGTAACCAAAAGAAGACTACAACTCAGCAAGACAAACATTAAATCTTGTGGTTCCACCTTCAGCACTGAAGGGTAAGCTTGATTTGGGCAGTCCTGTCTCTATAACTTCGCCTATTGCAACTTTCATGGCCTCTCTGTTGAATGAGTTTTACTTACTGTCTGTGACCTTCCTGAACAGACATTGCTGGTTCCTGGCTGCTCCAACTTTCTGGGGTTTCCACTCATTTTCAGCTTCAGTCTCACAGTTTTATGCACTGCCCTCTTGGGGGTACAACGCTTGGTCTGTCAGGCCTACCTGACTTCAAAACTGACTTCAAAATATGAATGTCTATAAAACGAAGACCATGAGCATGATACAAAAGCCTCCTGCATCTTTTGCAGTAGATGGGTCATGCTGGCAGAGGTTTCTGAGTATCTGGATGACTAAACTCTGGGAAACATTTTTCTCTTTGGCCTAGCAATAATAGAATCCAAGAGAGTTTTTCTCAAAGTAAACTGTTCCACTTTTTCAGGGTGAAGGATGGGAGGAGTCTTCCAGTTTCCCAGAATGCCCTCAAGGTGTTTTTTCTTAAGTCCTCACTCAGAGTACTTGATCTTTCAATAGTATTAAATTTTTAGCAGTGAAACTGATAAAGAGAAAATTTCATCATGCTCCAATATGACAGGCATTTTCTGGCCACTACCAAAATGTTTTAAATGACTCAGTTTTGCTTTTTGCTCCTGTGCCATATAATGACGTTGCTAAATGCAGCATGCAGTACCTAGGCAATTTGTAGTGAGATGTGAACTCCTAACGTCTTGGGCAGCCACATACCTAAAACATTGCTTGTTGCAGTACATATGGTCTTTCTTTTAGAGTGGCTTTTCTCATTGCATGCAGGATTCTTCAGACATTCAATATTCCTGCCTTCGCCAACTTCCTGAAGTCTCCACTACACTTTCAGCTTAACTCTTACAGCTTCATGCATTGCCCTCTTGCGGCATACTGCCTGGCTTCCCAGACCTTCTTTGAAGCCTGCACGAAAGCCTTTACAATCCCACAATTCTTATATTCTGTTTGCTCCACTAGCCCATAAAACTAGCACTATCTGGTTGATGCCAAGATCTGATGGCCAGTTTCAGCAGTAGTAGACCCCCTTGCATTATGGTTACAGAGGCCTCTGAGTTTCTATATAGTAAGACACTGAACTGAACCCTGGAGCCAGTTATGAGGCATTTCTTTTTTTGTTGTTATTCTTTTGTTTTTTGAGACAGAGTCTTGCTTTGTAGTTCAAGCCGTCCTGAGCTCACCCTCGAGCTCTCAGCAATTCTCCTGTCTCTGTCTCCTGAGTGCTGGGACTACAGGCGTGAGCCACCACGCCCAGCACTGTTTTGGCTTGTGGTACTGATTGTTGGTGGGCATGAGTCTCCATGCCCAGTATTGTTTTACATGGTTAAATGAGCTAAATGAGCTAAATCCCCAGCCTGACATATGAAGTTTGTAAACTGAAATACAGTCATGAAGTTCTCCTTTTCAATTGAAATCTCTCGAGGCTAGTATTTACTGTCTATATTTTTATCAGCATTCTGATCTTCTGAGTTGTGTTCAGTATCTCTTAGAAACCTCTGCTTATAGCACTCTAGGATTTCATTTGCTTGGTCTCCAAACTTTTCCAAACTTTCCCTGAGTACCAGCTTCAAAGGCTTCTAAATCAAGTGTTCAGGTAGTCAAATCAAGATCTCTTCTCTTTGCACCAAAATCTGCCTTAGTCCTTTCTCATTGCTGGGACAAAACTCTTGACACCTGCAACTTAAATGAGAGTTTATTATGGCTTATGACTTTTAGAGGTTTTAGTACATAACCAACTGGTTCCAAGGCAGAAAAAACATGGTGGAAAGGCATAGGAAGAAGAAAGGTGCTCATATCATGATGGCCAGAAAGCAGAGAGAGAAGGGAGGAGCCCAGGAGGGAGATAGGCACTTCTAGGTCATGGCCTCAGTGACCTGCCTCTAACTTTGCCCCAGCTGCTAAGAGCAAGTCAGCTATAGCATCCCCATAATTGCCTTGTGCCACAGTGCATGAGGCTCTTGGGGAAATTTTGATATAAATTGTAACAGCTGGATTACACATGGGTTTCATAGTGAGAGCCTGCACAGTCTCAATTGGAGAGTGGTGTGTCCCAGGTCCATCGAAAGCTGAAAGTGAAGCAAACCAGAGCTCAAGTCTGTCCCACATGTTCACAGGTCTCTGCCTGGTGACCAGGCAAATTTAGATATTGTTTGTGAATTCTGACCTGGGTTGAGAAACAAGTTTCTCCCAAGTGCTGTGTTGTACTATGGCAGATGTGGCGGTAGTCTCCAAAACAAAACCTTGTGCCAGCTTTGGAATGCTTCTCCTCAATCAGGTTAACCCTTACTGCTGTACCTACCAGCTGCAGGTAGAGGAGGCTTGGGGAAGCAGTGAGCCTTCCTGGGCTAAGGTAATTCCAGCACCTTGATCTTCAGATGTTAGCTTTGAAATAGGGCTCCTGGGGCTCTGCTCAGCACTATTTCACTGTGGGAGGCCTCTCACTGGGCTTTGAGTCTAAGGCCACTTGAGCTTTATTCTCTTTACAAAGTGGAGGAGTAACTCTTCACACTAGCCTGCTTGGAGTTGGGGAAGGGGTCATATAGAAGAGTATTCTTTCCTGCCTTATTTTGTTATGCTGAACGGAGACATTATGGTCTCTCTATTTTCTTTGGCTCTTATGAAGGTTTTTTTGGGGGGATGAAAACTGCTCAATTCAGGGTGCCTCTGAAGAGACAGACATTGGAGAACCTGAGCTGCTGTTTTACTCCACCTCCATAAACACCCTTTCTTTCAGCAATCTGGAGGGAAATTCTAACATGCCTTTTGTGATGGGAAAAAAGGACTGAAAGGACTAACAAGAAAACAAGGTTTTGCTGGCCTTGAGCATCACTCCCCTCTTCCCTTCAGTTTTAACTCCTTGTTCTGGTACAGATACAATTGGCAACTGTGACATGTAAACGAAATTTATGACACTGTTCTCACAAGATTCACAACACTCTGTCTTCTTTCAAGGGTAAGTCCCAATGCAATTACCTCATGATTTATTGTTTTTACCTGCTTTGTTTTGCTTCTGTGAGCTTGCTTGCCCATTCTCTCAGTTTCTCAGCACGAGAAAGACCATCTTTGATCAAATATGTAAAACTGGAGCCCTTCCTCTGTTCTGGGATTAACCTCATTCCTCTGAGTCGGTATGCACTTCAAAACATGGAGCCAACCCCCTTGCATCACCTGTTGGCCTTGCCTATCTCCTGAAATCCCACAGCAGTGGTCGTTTCTTGTGTTTCATTGCAGTTTTTCCACACTGTATGTATTCTTAATATTTTGCTTAGCATTTTTTTTTTTTTGAGACAGGGTCTCAGTTTGTAGTTCAGGCTGGCCCTGAGCTCAGCCTTAACCTCACAGCAATCTTCCTGCCCCTGCCTCCCCACTGCTGGGATTACAGGCGTGAGCCACCATGCCTGGTGTTGTGGTATGTGGTTCTGATTGCTGGTGGACATGAGTCATCACACCTGGTGTTGCTGTATGTAGTCACCGGGATCGAACCCAGGCTTTTGTGATTGCCAGGCAGGCACTGGAATCACTGAGCTAAAACCTCGGCCCCTTGCTTAGTTTTTCTTTCTAAATACTTTAAATAGACATACCGAGTTATAAGAATTTTTCTTTTTTTCACTTGACATTATATTGATATGAACCGTGGATTCACTTTTATCACAGGGTAACATTCTATTTTATTACATTCCATTCAATTTACCCATTCTACTAGACATTTGGATGTTGTTTTAATTTGTCTCCTTAAAATAGATCTAACCATGGAGATTTGGATAAAATGAGTTTATTTGGGGATTAATATTGGGTAGAACTGTGAAGGAGAAAGTGAGACCTGAAAAAGAGATTAGCCTCCAAAACTATGTATATTTTTATGCAGGTTACCACTATAAGTAACTGGTCCTCATTCATGCCAGAACCTGGAAAGACAATGTGAAACACAGCAGACTTACTGTCAATAGAGGAGGAATCTGGGCTACTTGTCTATCAACTTCTGTCACAAATTAGCCAACAGTCATGCCTGGCAATATCAACTGTTTCTACTAAGGTTGGCCTAAGTTTTCCACTTATGGAAAGGCCCCATGGGTGGAGACTGGTGGGAAGAAAAACAGCTCTCTTATACAGAAGCTGTCCAGGACAGGCTTAAAGGACATAGATGAAGTCTTCTGAACGCCTGCTACCATGAGGACTTGGAACCATCCAGATCCACCCAGGCCCCACAATAGATTTATAATCTCCTATCACTGATTTGTTAGGTTTAAAGTACAGTTGCGTGACAGCAAAAAGAATACAATAATCAATTGTAGGTGGTTAAGTACAGTCCCTGCTGTTGTAATTGGTCCTGAGTTTATCAATTTCTACTGATCATTTCCATCCTTCACTCCCTGTCTTAGATTTATGCTGGTCATCTCTTCTTTTGGATTCCTCTTTTTCTGGAGTGAGCTTTTATTTTTGAGAGATGTAAATTCCCAATTACCTTGCCCTTGATTCAATCCTAGGTTATTGTATTTACCTATGTGCTATTATTATGGGGAAAAAAGCTAGTTAGAAGGTAGGCAGATAGATAGGACCAGCTCTGGAAAAGCTTGCAAGAAAAGAAGACCCTTACCAAAGGTCAATGCCATCAACAAAATCTCCCAGATAGCAGTGACCGATAGATCTCATTCTCTTCCTTGGGATAGGAGGTCAAAATCTTGGTCCACCTACTCCTCAGTAATGCAGTGATTGCCAATTCCCTAGAGTAAGAGGCCAGGACTTTGGACCGCCTAGAAAAGTCTCCTGACAAAAACCCTATAGGCTTGCTATGTGACTCGATTCCTCATTTGGACCCCATTAGATCGGTATTGCTTAAGCAGCTATATTTGTTATAATCCCATTGGTTGATTGTAGTCTGTCCACTCTTTAAGCTTCTTAAACCTTAAACCCACCTCACCTCCTGGCTTTGTTCCGTAAAAGAGAAGAAGCTTTATTAATTCTCTGAGAAGTGAGTGAGTGGGTTCCCCACATTTCCAGGCTCCCTCTACTATTTCTCATAGGCAGAAGCTTTCTTTCTCAAAGCTCCGTAGTTCTTAAAATTCATTAGTCGATTTTAGGGAACACGAACTCACATTGTTAAGGTGGAGCAAGCTGGGCCTTGCTCCCCTGCATCACTATTATCAGATACAGCAGCCCCTAGAGCTAATCCCAGTGAGTCCTTCAGAGTTGAAGAGTGTCACTGATCATATAGTGACCTTCCTGTGAAAAAACATGGTATCAATTTATTTTAATTTTTCTTTTAAAATACTGTTTGTTTGAATTGGTAATTTCATGTACGTATGACTGGACACACGAGTAAAGTATATATTCTCAAGCAAACACACAAAATTCAAAATTTTGATGTTTTTAATGTTGTTGTGAATGATATTTTTTAGGTTACACTTTGTAACAGCTGGAGGTGTGTAAAAACTGCTTTTGTGTGTCAATTTTGTTTTCAGAAAGTTCATTCGACTCATAGGGGTTTTCTTGATCATTCAAAAAATGTCATTTTTCTTCTTTCTGTGCGAGTTTTATGTTCTTTCTTTTACTTTTTGCTGTATTATAATAAGGATTTCTGACAGATGACTGAATAAGTGTGGCTATAGTGGGTATCTTGGTTTGTTTCTGTCAATTTTCTAGACCAAATTGCATTTCAAACAGTCACTGTATTATGTACACTACAATTCGGTTCAGCATTTTTGAAACTATATTCATAAATGTGTCTATAGCTCACAAGTTTGTGTGAAAAATGTGTGTGTGAAAGTGTGTGTGGTTCTTGGAACTAAAAGCAGAGGCATCTACCACCGAGCTATATCTCCAGCCTCCACCCCCTTTATTTGGAAAGGTTTTGCTGAGTTATCCTGGTGACATTCAGACTTCTGCTTCTCCAGCGTCAGCCTATCTCAGTACTGACATTATAGGCAAGGGCCACCACTCCAGGCCAGAGTTTTTGCACTAAGTTTTGGTGTCCAGGTTGTGCCAACTTTAAAAGTTAGTTGGCAGGTATTTCTTTATTAATTCTCTGGAAAATTTCTGCTTTTTACTATAGTTGGGTGTTAATTATTTCCTTCTGCTAAGTTACTGTGTCCCGTTGTTTTCCTTGTGGTAGCATTTTCACCAATTATCTCAATTTGTTTTAATAGTTATCAGGCTGTATATATTCTTTTTTTTTTTTTTTTTTTAGGTTTTTTTGAGACAGGGTCTCGCTTTGTGGTTCAGGCTGGCCCTGAGCTCAGCCTCAAATTCACATCACAATCCTCCTGCCTCTGCCTCCCGAGTGCTGGGATTACAGGCGTGAGCCACCACGCCCGGCACTGTGGTATGTGGTACTGGTTGCTGCTGGGTGTGGGTCTCACACCCAGTATTGTTATGTGGTTACCGGGGAATCGAACCCGGGTCCTTGCGCTTGCAAGACAGGCGCCGGAACCACTGAGCTAACTCGCCGGCCAGGCTGTATATATTCTTGACTTTTACTTAAATCAGTGGTGAGTTTGATTTTGTAGCAATTAGTCCATTATCTCTAAATCTTCAAATTTATTGCCACAAATTTGTGCATAATATTCCCTTATTGTCTTTTTAATCCCTATAATTTCAATAATGTTCATTTTAAATTCCTAGTAAATTCCTTTTTTCTCTTTCATAACAGATTAGTCTTTTTGATTATTGATTCGAATTATAGTAATTTGTCAATTTTATTAATATCTTTAAAGAATTAATTTTTGGCTTTGCTCTCCTATTTTCTATTTTTTGCCTTTATTTTTAATTAACTTTATCCATTTTTATTATCTTTTCACCTTTCTTTGAGTTTATCCTGCATTTCTGTTCTCGATTCTTCAAGGTAAACATTTTTTATTAATTCTGACCACCTTCTCCTTTTTTGTGGTGCTGGCAATTGAGCCTAAGACCTTGTACACACTAGGCAAGCACTACTCTACCACTGAGCCATATCACCAATCCTTGAGCTTTTATTTTTAATGGAAGCAATTAAAGAAATACATTTCTTTATAATGGCTCTTTTAGGAGTGTATATATTCTTTTATTGTTTAATTTTAAACAATTAATCATAATAATAATTAATACAATTAATTGTATTTTAAGGATTTTCTTATTTTTTATTTAGATTGTATGTTTTTTATTAGTACATAGCTGTACATAACGATTACATTCATCATGTAGATTTGGTGCATGTATATGACATATCTTAACTCTTTATGGCTCTTTCCCCTTCCCTGTCCCTCTCTCTTGATCTCTTTCCATTTTGCAAAATATTACTATCTCTTATCTTACTCTTCAGTTTAGTTATACTTTGGGTTTCTCATATAAGAGCAACTATATGATATTTCAACAGATTTATTGACCATCACACTGGAAGTTCTAGTCAATACAATACAGAGGGAGAAAAGCTGTAAAGATGAGGGTAACTGTCCTAATTTGCAGATACATGATATTAGAAAATCCTATGTAATCTATAAAAATTACACAACTCAGTGAAGTTAATAAGACTTGTGATGTACAAAGTTAAAATTCAAAACTCAATGTATTGTGTTCTTCTGCTACTCTCTCTCTCTGTGTCTCTATGCCTCTCTGTCTCTGACTCTCGCTCTGATAACAGTATCAGCATTCTGTAGGGGATCTTCTTATAATTCTCATCTTAATCATATCCTAATCTATATATTCTGTTTCAGACCCTATACAGTTGACAACAAATTTATGTTCAAAGTCTCTGGAGTTCAACTAAAGTTGAAGGGGCATACACAATCATCGATATCTGCTTATAAATGGGAATTATTGATTCTACTTCCTTTCTGGGCTTTACATTTGTTTTTTTGTTTTTTTGTTTTTTTTTTTGAGACAAGGCCTCGCTTTGTGGTTCAGGCTGGCCCTGAGCTCAGCCTCAAACTCACATCACAGCAATCCTCCTGCCTCTGCCTCCCGAGTGCTGGGATTACAGGCGTGAGCCACCACGCCCGGCACTGT
The DNA here is from genome assembly GCA_004026965.1 of Petromus typicus. Classification (NCBI taxonomy): domain Eukaryota; kingdom Metazoa; phylum Chordata; class Mammalia; order Rodentia; family Petromuridae; genus Petromus; species Petromus typicus. The sequence continues at coordinate 28,467 of PVIR01003430.1, forward strand.
GGTATGTGGTACTGGTTGCTGCTGGGTGTCAGTCTCCACACCCAGTATTGTTATGTGGTTACTGGGGAATCGAACCCGGGCCCTTGCGCTTGCAAGACAGGAGCCGGAACCACTGAGCTAACTCCCTGGCCCATCTGGGCTTTACATTTGTTACCTAGGTGATAATCCAGTGATCTACTTTTTAAAAGGTTTTTTAAAAAATAGCTGTATCAAGATATCTGTCAAAGTCTATAAAACTTGCTCTTTAAAGCTTGCTCATTATACAGTGAAGCTGGGAATTTAGCTCAGTGGTACCAGTGCCTACGTTTCAATCAGAAGGTCCTGAGTTCAATCCCTGATACAAAAACAAACAAACAGAAAGAAAATATGCAATGAAGTGACTTTCTACATTTTCAGAGTTGTTTGCAGTCACCACTACTTTTTAACTTTTTTTTCACTGAGCTCAGCCTCAAACTCACATCACAGCAATCCTCCAGCCTGTGCCTCTTGAGTGCTGGGATTATAGGCATGAGCCACCACACCCAGCACTGTGGTATGTGGTACTGATTGCTGCTGGGTGCGAGTCTCCAGGCCCAGTATTTTTTTTTTTGAGACAGGGTCTCACTTTGTAGTTCAGGCTGGCCCTGAGCTCAGCCTCAAACTCACATCACAGCAATCCTCCTGCTTCTGCCTCCCGAGGGCTGGGATTACAGGATGAGCCACCAAGCCCAGCACTATGGTATGTGGTACTGATTGCTGCTGGGGTGAGTCTCCACTCCCAGTGTTGTTATGTGGTACCAGGGATCAAACCCGGGTCGTTGCACTTGCAAGACAGGTGCCAGAACCACTGAGCTAAATCCCCAGCCTTCCAGGCCCAGTATTGTTGTAAGTGGTTGCTGGAGTCCGGGGATCAAACCTGGGCCCTTGCTCTTGCAAGACAGGCACTGGAACCACTGAGATAAATCCCCAGCTCCTACTTTTTAACTTTTTGAGGAGCTTCTACACTGTTTTCCAAGATGTTCATATTATTTTATATTACTAGAAGTAGTATGTGAGGATTTCTGCAAGTTTTGTGTACCCTGTGATTTTTATTTTAACTAGCTAGAATATGTGAAATATTCTATCACTGTGGTTTTCCTTAGTGAGAGTGACCAGTCATGCTGCACATCTCCTTGATTATTGACCACTCTTGGGGAAAGGCCTATTTAAAAACTGAACCTATTTTAGATTGAATCTTCTTTGTGCCATTAAATTGTAAGTTTTGTTTATATATTTTTAGATGAAAGTCCCTTATCAGATATATGATTTATAAATATTTTTTCTCATTCAATGGATATTTTTTCCTTTTTTCATAGTGGCTTTGAAACACAAAAATTTGAGATATCGATGAAGTTCAAATTATCTATTTTCTTTTGTTACTTTTGTTGTTGGTGTCAGGTATAAGTTACCATTCCCTAATCCATCCATATGGTCCTTGTTCACCAAAAAACATAACATACTGCAATTATAATTAAGATCCTCACATCTACTTTTTCACTTCTTAATTTCTTTTTAGTTTTTTGAGACAAAGACAAAGGTTCACTTTGTAGTTCAGGCTGGCCTTCAACTCACTATGGAGCCCAGGCTAGCCTCAAACTCATGGAAATCCTCCTGCCTCTGCCTCTTGAGTGCTGGGATTACAGGTCCGAGCCACCACGCCCAGCACCCATTTCTACTTTTGCAATCACATTTTCTATAGTCTTTCAAATATAATCAAAATCTTGAATTCATGCTTATAATTCTCATGTGCTTATACTTTTACTTCTTGTCATTTCCAGCTGCCTGCTTCCTTGACATCCTCTAGTATAGAAGTTATAACTCTAAAAACCTGACACCCAGCCTCTCCTGAGAAATATGAAAGACTATATAACAGTCATGAATAACAAGGAAATTTTACATAAGTCTCTGAGTTGAGGTTAAAGACCTTTTCCAAGTGAAAAGAAAGACGCTATTAACAGCATTTTTTTCCTTTCATTTTTTTTCTCCAGCTTTATAGCTTATAACAGAGACAGTGTTGGGTTGACCTGTTGTTACTATAAGATGTCAAGTATGAAGAACACAACTTCTATGCATCCTCATGAAAGGTGACCTTAGCCTAAGTGTCTGATAGTATTATTAGAACAATGTCCTAAGTCAGGAATGCCGTAAAGATCCCCTTGTTGCCTGAGATAAACATTGCATGTTATCAAAGACAAGATGCTATTGCTTAGGAAACACAGCATCATTCTACATTACATTACAAATAGAAGAGGTATTAATAATTATAAAATAATATCCTTTTTCTTCACATTGATTATAAATGATGACAATTTTTTCTAATAGAATCACAGCAAAGCTGTTTCTTAGGGTCGGTGAAATATTTTTTAAACTTCCATATTTAAAGTATTTTAGTTGATATTTCCTATATTGGTGTCTGAAGTTTCACAATCGACACCATTCCTTAATAAACAGACATATTTAGATTAATATATCTGAAACTAAAGGAGGAGAATCAGGCTGGCTAAGAAAGCTGTTTGTTGCTGAAGGTCTGCAGTCTCAGACAGCGGAGAGTCCAGTGGTCAGCAGACTTGCTATGCTAAACCTGAACCTACTTCTTAGCAGGTTTTTCTGCTCTACTTTTCAATGCATGCCTCCAGACTATGTTCCAGCTGAGTTCAGCAAACTAAATGCAGCTTTTGAGTGGAAGAAGACTAGGGAGTGGTGAGTAACTGGGTTCTTTCTTCCCTTGTCGTTAGGCACATATCTGTTAGTAGAGCTGAAACTCTACTGGGTATGGCTCCTCTCCAGCCCTGTCAGTGTTGCAGCATCTGCTGAACGAACCTGGGCCTTGTCTTTTTGCCCTTTTATCTTAGCTGTGCTAATACTGTCCTGCTTTGCTCATCTCTGGATGGTCCTCATCATCCTCTATTTTCTTCTCAACTTGCCTCATTTATGTAACCATTTCCTTGCTTTAAAGTCTCTTTGATACTTGGAATATTTGAAATGTTTTTTATTTCTTTGATTAAAAATAAATTGATATTTTAAAAATGTAGATTTTCAGTCTTAAACTAAAGTTATTGCACAGTGAGTCAGAAATGAGAATTCTAGCAAGGATTGAAGAGTGGTCTGGTCCTCTGTCTAGTCCCATGTGTTTAGTATAATAGACTCTTGGGGCAAATAAACAGCTATTCTCACTGAAAAATATTACTGGTATGCAGTCTGAGGAAAAAGGAGAATTTAAATGCTTCTCCTGCAGCCATTGATTTGAATACTCAGAGGTATTAAAATGTCTTTTCTTTGTACCCTTATGAAAGATGGGATTCTTACATGTTGAATTCTCTTCCAAACAAGACTCACTATCATCATTAACTTGTTCTTTCTCCACAACTGTATAGTTTGGGAATAGAGTTGGAATACTACTCACACATCTTTTGGGATTAGGTCATCAGACCATGTTAGTTTAGCAGAAAAGAGCACCTCACTGAGGTGTATTGGACTAGAATGTAGATGAAGTGTATAGATGAGATTTGATTGCCTCTCTATGGAGAGGAAATTGATGTGTCTGGACCATTAGCATAATTTTAAGTTGAAGATATGGGAAAAATAGTGTGTATGGAGCTAGGGCATCCAGAAAAGGTAATAGACATTTATGATTTTGTTTCACATCTATTTATTTATTTTTTTATGACAGCAACAACTTGATTTTTCTTTGTGAATCACTTCTGTCCCACACTCAGTCCACAGGGCGTGGTCATTATTAACCCTATCTCTGCATGGAGAACAGCCATTGACTTGGGCCTGATTGGTATCATTCTTCAGAGAGGGGCACACCCACTAGTCAGTCAGTGAGAGGCAAGGGAAGCATTCATGCTTGGGTTTGGAATAGTGAAGATGTAAGTGTGGAGCTTCGAGAGACCACTTTGTCACCATGAGAGAAGCACGTGCTGAGGATGGAGCCCGGAGGTAGGAAGCACGGAGGAGAGGCACGTGAGAGCCAGTGCTTGACGAACTAGTGAGTTCAGCTACGTCTACATCCAGGATGACCTCCTAGAAGTTTTAGTTGTGTGATTCAGAGAATTCCTTTCTCCAAGCCTTTTTGAAGTACATTTATATCCCTTCCTTGTTTTTTCAGCCTTCTCCTTTTATTGAAATAATCCTATAAGAAGATCCCATATAATTGTATAGTATGGTATTCTTTTCTTTCTCCCTTTCTTCTTTCCTTTTGCTGAAAAAATGCTAATAGTTGTTTGAAAAGCATTAGTATATTCATGCATCTCTTGGAGCTACAGAGCACTTAATCTGGTAAAATGCAACTTAAAATGCTATTTATGTAAATAAATGGAAGCTCTCTATTAATGTTTCTGGATTCAGGGCTGGGACTACCACATATGGTTTCAGATTTAACCATCTAAGTATGTTGTACGCATGTACAAATATGTCAAAATGTAAATCGTTTATTTGTGTCACTAAATCTAAGGTCAATATATTTTCTTAAGTCTCATAAGATAAGGTTTTAGTTATGTTATTGCTGCCAGTGAAATTTATCCTGAAGTGTTGCTCATACTTCGTTTATTGTAGGAACTTAGGTCACATATTTAAAAGATCTTACATGGCTGATTACAACTCATGATAATTCATGAATAAATACAAAATAAAGCTTACGTTTTAATGTCATGGTTTTCTCCTTCCGACTAAGCAAATACTTTCTTTATGGGCTTCAGTTCTCATAGGGAAATGCACATTGGCATCCCCTTCCACCTGTTGATTTTCAGAGCTTGATTTGTACGTGTTTCCATCTACACTGCCTTTCTATTCATCTGTAGTTCACTCCTTCCATGCACATGATAAGATATTGCTTATGATTTAATTGTACAGGATATGGATGCTTGACTCAAAAATGCTGATAATCTGCCAATTTTCTAAATTTTGAGAGATCAATGATTTCTTTATACTACACAGGATGTTACTGAGTCCTTTCAATTTTTTATTTAGGTCTGAAGAAAGTCAACCACAGAGCTCTACAGTTTAGATATGTAGATAAATTTTAGCTCCAAACCATCTTCCTTGGATGATGAAACATATTTGCAGAAATATAAAATGTGAAATATAATAAATTGACTAAAATTTTCAACTTCCTGTGGCAGCCACAGGGTGAGAGAAGGGTGAGAAGCACCTCAGTGAGCCCACTTTTTTCTCCCCTTCCTGTAAGATCTCCTTTCATGACTGCATGTTGAGGTTACAGATAGTTTGGGACTATACATTTCTTTCTCTTTATTTGTGCATGTATTACTTATTTTTTATTAACTTTGGTTTCTTTACTGTTCTATCATATAGGTTCGTTGGGACAAGGATAATATAAAATACCAGTTTTCCTAGTGTTCTATTAACAGTGGTAAAGAAAAAGATGGTTTCATGCACTTTTTGGCACAGAGAGAAGGTTTGCTAGAACTGTAGTGACATATTTAGACAGTGGGGCAGGAACATTTAGAATTGTTCCTTTCGCTTCTTACAAAAGTCCATCTATCTATTATTCACCTTGATTTTCAAGAAGGGCTATGTAAAAGTGCTTAGTCAGGAAGTGTTTGCTGAGCCCTGTGCTGTCTCAGCCTGGTCTCACCAAATGGCACATACAGCGCAGGTAAATACTCATAGTGCATGAGAATTCTGACACATTTCCCCAAAATTTGGTAGGTGTTTTAATGCCAACTTTCTCAGTGATCTGAAAAATGTGGGAATGAAAAAAAAAAAAAAACCCAGCAGTTTGCTAGTGGTAGAAGCTTCCTACAGAAAAATTTGTCTTTAAGTATTAATTCCTATTAATCATTGTCAGTACTTTCTGTTATATAGTAACCATATTGTTTGTGACTGTAAATATGATTTAGTACAAGAAAACTACTTCTGAATTTTAACTACTTTTTAACACATGGAATTACATACAATACAAAATATTATTTTACAAGCTGAAATCTTTACACTTATGAGTACAATTACAGCAATGCAGGTAATAGTGCATTTTACTTAGAGCAGAGTTGTTTATTTCCATTGAGCTTAAACCAAGCCCAGAATAAATGACTCACTTAATTCCCTGCTACCCTTTGAACTAAAACAGCAAGCAAGAAGGGAAAATTACTTTTACCTCCTGTATAACATGTCAGTATGATAAACAATGCCAAAATTAAGTAGCCTTGTACTTCTGTAAGTGGAGATTGTATTCCAAAAGCTCTTAAACTGTAAATCCTAAGGTTCAGGCTAAATATGTCTATCAAATTTTCATTATCTCAGCTTTCAGGAAAATGTCATCATCTTTGGTAATAGGCTGTCAACAAACAGAAACTATAGATTACACCATTTTTTTTCTAAAGAATCCCATATTTTAATGAATAGCTGAATAAATAGACATTAATTATGAAATTCACATTAAGATAGAAGAAAATGCAAACATTCTGATTTTAATTTGATACCTACTACAAAACATACTATTTATGTTAGGGTAAAAATAAGCTGAATTACAGGAGTATAACTGGGAAAAGCTGGCAGATATATACAATAATGTAGAGGAGCCATAAAATAAATTGTTTATATGTACATTATTTTTCTTTTCTTTTTGCATGGAGAAACACTGTTTTATAAAATGGGAAAATACACAGTAGATCATATGCAACAAGGATTAATACAATGTGCACAGCAGAATAATCAAATAAGACACACGACCTATATATGAGTTTAATAAAGAATTTTGGAGCAGGAAAATAAAAAGGAATGAAACTGGGAATGCTTTCTTATTGAGGTTCCAGGATATAAATTTGTAACAAGCCTCTTATAGTTTTCAAAAGTTCCCACTATCACTTATGATTTAAGTGTGGAGCTAAAAATAAACCATCATATTATACAAAACTTTGTATATTACCATACAAAAGGTAACAATTTACTTTTTGTATAAAATATAGCCTTTTGATAGTATATTTATTTCACATATGTATAAATATAGCCCAAAGAATATGCTTTAAGTATTTCTACCAAAATATTCTTTACAAAAGTTTACAAAATGAGTGATTTATTTATATTTACAAATTATCCCAGAAAGGATTCTGGGCTCTGATGTTGGTGTTGTGCAGAGGAGGGGGGCGACTCAACACACTGAAGACTGGGAGAAGGCTTTGCACGATGTTCAACACGTGTTTTTTTTTTTTTATTGAACAGATAGCGAAAGACTTGTTAAAGACTTACTAAAATGACTTTGACTAAATAATATTTAATATTTGAATACGTGTGTGCCTAATTAAAAGGCTGAAGATCACCTTTGCTCCTCCCAAATAGAAAAATGTTAGTGACATTTTGTAACCATCTTACATCTGCATGTTTTCCCCCAATTAATAGCTCATCTGTCTGTGAGCATTGAGGATAAATGACTCAACAAAACTCTTTTCCTTAGACGTAGCACACAGCCCTGCAGGAGAGTATGGATGTGCACACACCATCATATGACAAGGACTCATCAGAGCAAGGACAGAAGAATGACTAGACTGCTACTAATGGCTCACATTCTATTTAGCATTTCACCCAAATTCAAATAATAATGCAAAGAAGGACTGATTTTCTCTCTTAATTATGCTTTCTTCTAAATTCTATAAAATGGATTTATATTCACTCATGTCTACCACTCCTATTTCTTATGTCCAATCAAAACATAATACTTTCTAATCCAAGTTTTGGTTTTCAAATTTCCTTTCCTTACAGGCCAGTCTCTGGTTAACAGAGTAAGCAGGGAGGACAAGGCTCAATCTCACTCTGTTTGAGAGAAGACCGGTGACCATCATTCAAAAGAAATAATCCTTCAGGTTATTTGTGGGCAAATAAATCTCCTTTATAGCAATGTTCAGATTTTTTTAAAAGCAAAATCTGGTGCACACAAGTATACACCAATATTTCAGCAGGATTAGGACAGGTCTAGGTTATATTGAAAACTTGCTTAGGAAAGGATTTGGAAATTAGCCTTGTAAGCCAAAATCAAGTTGTACAGTATTGCATTCTTATTTCATTACAAGACACAGCATCTCACTGAAGGGTAGAATGTGTGGGAAAATGAAAATAATAAATACCGAGTCCAGGGAGGAAGATCTATAATGCACTAGATTTTTTTTAGGTTATCTGGCTTTATCTTACATGGGACACTATTTGGTTACTTCAGAGAAACCTATAATATTTTGATCTGTCTCTAAAGTTTTGGGAAAATTGAATGAAAAAATGGTGGCAAAATCGAAGCACATCTACCTATTAAAGAAAAGTAAGGAATCTGCTTTTGTTGCTCAGAAGTAGTACCACTTCACGACATGGGGTTTGAACAAGGGACAAGTTCTATTTTCTATCTTGGGAACCTTCTTTCACACAATTAATTATACACTAACATCACAGTTTGATTGGATATTATGTCCTGGAGATTATATAGGGGAAAGTGATTCCAATATTGTACTTTAGAGTTTGAGATTTTTAAACTAGAATTTGAACCAAGAATAGTTACCACTGCAGTTACTCTCTGTTTTTCACTTTTAAATCATGATATCTTCATGTAGTCTACCTGACAGTCATATGTTTGTCCTTTACAGCGTCATTGTAAAATACTGCCTTTTAGTGCTCAGAGTTCATAAATTGTCTCCTCTTTCTCCTTCAAGAATTGTTTCCTAAGATTTCATCAAGATTTATATCTTTCATCCAGTCATCATTGCCGGGCTCTGTCTTCAATAAAGAATCAATGAAATCAGCATCACTGTTTAGGGCAGGACCCATGTTGTCAGTCTGTTGGCTGAGGAAGTCAAAAGCTAAGTCACCACCATGATCACTTCCTTGAAAAGCCCTGGCACTTTGGTTGGATGAAGAAAAATTGTTGGGTGTCAGGGATGGTGGCTGGCTTATGCTTGTCCTTGTTTGATTCAACCCAGTTCCTGACTGGTTCAAATTAGACAAAATTGGTGTGCTTAGTTGATTGGGTCTGAGATTTAGACCCCTGAGTGGACCCATGGTTTGTCCATTTAGTGTTTGGTTCATTTGGTTCATGGGTCTCATTTGCACAGCTGGTGTTAACTGGCTTGGAGGAGCCACTGCCCTTTGGGTAAACTGCTGGCTACCTACTGCCTGTTGCAGTGACTGGTTGGGGGTATAGGTTGCCGAGGTGCCTGTGGGGAAGTGGACCCCTGTGGACTTCAGAGCTTCCTGTTGTTTGGTTGCTGCTTCTTGAGAGGCCCAGTTTGGTGCTGTTGTGTTGGATGTGATCATTACATTTGATGTTCTCTGGGCTGGCATACTTGCCATACTGTGGGTCAGATTTGGTCTCAGTTGCTGTGAATTACCAACAGATCCAGTTCCAAACGTGGCCGTATTGTTACTGTTACTTGGCCCTAAGGTAGATGGCCGTGGCATCAAAGGGTTATTTTGATTTGTTATCAACTGATTTGGATTCCTCTGCTGGGTCAATTGATTCATTCCTGAAGTGATGCTGTAGGTGCTAGGTTGATTACAAGGCAGATTTCCATACATCCCGATGTTTTGAACTGCTGTGGATAATGATGGCATTCTTGTCCCATGAGAAGTAGACATCAGGCTGGAATTTGCAGTTAAAATGGTGTGTGTTGAAGCTGGGTTTGTCAAAGCCTGGCTAGAGTTTAAATTCATTGTAGATGAGCCACCTAGAGAGAAAAGAGAATTGTATAAATTTGTAACAGTAGAGTATCCACTCTTTTTAGTAATTTACCCAAATTTATCAACTCTAAAATTGCTGTCAGGTGCAAGAATGACTTAAGAGAAATGATCACCAAATATATTATGTAAAAGAGAAACCATAGCTTCCAGGTAGAGGGGATAATATCATGCCACTTCTTGATTAAGAGTTTACTCATTACACAAAAAGGAATACAACAAGGTGATTCTATATGATTTTAATTTATTTCTCTTCTGGAGTCATTAAGGGGATGATAGTTAATCCATCATCTCAATTTACTATGCTCCCATTCTAAAGACACCATTTGATTAGCAGCTATCACGAAATCTAGTTATTGTAAAATTGTGTCACTGCTTACTCCAGGGGCCAAGAAAGAAAATGTGAATAAATTCAATATTATGGCTGTTCACCTAATATCCTTAATCGATGACCTTAAAAATTACACTCCATTCTTCATCTGGATCATCCTCATTCAAGAAATTGCCACAATGACTCCTACTGGGAGTCAATGGGTAAAATCTCATCTCTTTAAGCCTCTGGAATTTGATATAACCCATGCTGTGGGTTCATTTCCATATGGGAAGCTTTCTGCTCTAGGACATACCATTACTACTGTATCATTCCTGGGAACACTACATGCCACCTTTGCTCGTGCTGTTTCCCTCTCATAAGATGCCTTTCTGACTTCTCTGAGCCCTCTTTTTTCCTCTGAACTTTAGGCCAGTGCTCACACTCTATGAAGCATCCTCTTTTATTAAAGCCTTATCTCTCCAGTAGCAATTTTCTGTTTGATTCATACAGTTAGCACTTAGGCAATCCATGGTGCCCCGACGTGCCTGTCAGTTTAATTGATGCCTGTCACTAATTCCTTGGATGGGTGACAGTGCCTAACTCACAGCTTGCTGAATGGGAAGACACCACACAGCACATAGTGATAGTCGATACATTGAATATTCTTAAGAGGATTAGTGTCATCATGGAAAAACATCTTGAGCGGCAAAAAATGTCTTTTCTTTTCTGTACTGGGGATCAAAAGCTTGTGAGGCAGGCGCAGTGCCACTGAGCTAAATCCTAGATCTGAGAGGCAAAAATGGAAGAGGAAAAAAGTGCCTCAAAGGTAAGGCACTTCTGCTTGTTTTGTTCTCATGAATGAGTTAATGAGAGATTGAATCGAAACAAAACTAGGAGAAAGACATTCTTAACAAATATTCTTCCTGAAGAAGGGCAGGCAGATCCAGAGAATCAGAAAGACTGAGAAACAAGACTTTGAACACATGTATGAATATTAAAATACAGTTATGAGAAGTGCATGTGTGAAACTGTAACTTTCAGATATCCTCTAGGGCCTGAAGATGACTACTGTGATACCCAGCCCGAAAGATGGAAGACTAAATGAACATACTAGCCTTGCTATCTTTTTTCAAAGTAAGTCTCAACTAGACTATCTAGTTTTTCAAAGCAGGAAGAGTCTCTTGAAATCTCTCCATCTCTAATCTTGATACAGAGTCCTGCATTGTGGAGTGGGCAGGAAGTGTCTGATGAGGAGGGACACTTGAACAACAGGCAGAAGACACTTGAACAACACTCGATAGTACACAGAGTGCTGAAGAGTGCAAGTGACACTGTCTTTACACTTCAAGGTTTCACAGAAAGAGAGTCTGAGAGTCTGCTCTGTGAAAATGCTATGAAAAACATTCAGAAGAAGATGCATTTTTTTAGTATGCCCTGGGAAAATTTAGGAAGATAGCTGTGATTGTAAACAAACACAGTAGAAAGACGTTCCACAAAAATCACACAATAGCAATAGTTGTTAACAGTCAAAAGCTTTTAACACATACTAGAAACATTGCAGGTTCTTTTGTACTTCATTTCTAATATTAACACCTGGGAAAAGTGAATAAAATATAAAATGATAAGAGTTCATGGTGTGTTTTGCTGTTTATTTTCCTTTTAGGAAACAGGCCAGGCAAAGTGCTTGAGAGCAGTGATTCTCTCTTATTTGAGGAGCAGAAGTTCGTTGCTAAGGAAAATGCGCATGCCCTTAGAGAAATCCCCGTATGACCTACAGAAGAAACCGTTGGGAGCCCATCCAGTCTCCAGCCTCCCGTCTTTCTTGGAGACAGAGCCTTGATTTGTAGCAAGGTATTCTGACAAACCACATTTCTCCAACTTTCTTGCTGATGAGGGTCTAGATTAATATATTCTGGGCAAAGGTAGAGGTAAGAAGGTAGTAACCCAAGAGGCCTGCTTTACAAAAGGAATACAGCTCACTTGGAAGGATATTTGACTTTTTATCTCCTTTCTCCTCCCTACCTGAAACACGGATGTGAAAGTTGGTGATGTAGTGGCTAGAAGCAGCTGTCAGAATGAAGTTAGTCATATACAAAGAAGATGGAAGAAAAAGATGAAACAGCCTGGATCCCTGATAAAGCGAGGCTTTCACATGTGCTCCACACTGCTAACCCTGGTATCCAATAAGAATGGGAAAAGAAATCCTAAACATGTACTTGAATTGTGTATATTTCAATTTTTATATCCCAGCTTTTCCAAGGTCTAATCACAGACCATGTTCCAAATAATGCATATTTTCTTTCAGTCTCTCTGAGGACAAGCACATAGAGAATCCTACTTTTGCTCCAAGGCAAAGTAATCTTAGGAGAATACATATACACATATGTACATAGGTGTATGTATCACATTCCTAATATAGTGGAGAGTGACAGTCTGGTTCACTTGAAGAAGTTTAAATAAATCAGGGCAACATATTCAAAATACACTTAATAGCAAGTATATTAATAAATGAGAGTGCTCACAGTTTCTCCTTTAGAAAATTTTCTTTATGACATCCTGTACCGATATAAGAACATGTAAAGTAGAGAGAAGGTAGGAAACAGGAAATAGCTTAACTTGCATGAAGAAGTACACAGAGTTTTGACAGAAGAAACTTGATTAGATGCTGAGCAGAAGGCAGGAGCAGTTTCAGCCAGTTTTTTGGAGGAGAGTCTTCTGAGGTTCACAGTGGCACGTGAGTGATTTGGTGGTGAGGACTTACACCGAGAAAGCTACTAGAAAGTTGCATCTTGTGACTGACATGAAATCCACTGTTCATGTTTGAGAGGGATCTAGAAGGACACATTTTGCTTTTCAATTATCCCTTGAAAGCAGGACTATTTGTCTTTGAAGGGGAAATGGAGGGAAGAGATAGGCTTAAATATGGAGATAGAGTATTAGTCCTTGTACAACTTAAATTTGTGATTGTGAAAGGGCAAGAAATATTTCCATGCCTTGCACTACCTAGAATATGATAAATGGTTGCAGCGATGAATGAAACTAGCATTCAGAAAATATTCAGCTCTCTGGATCCTCTGAAGTAATTTAATAATATGTGAACGCAGGACAAGAAGAGATGGGATCTAAAGGAAGGGCCAGTAGGGAAGATAGACAGGATCTAGCACGAGATTCCAGGAAAGACATTATAGTCAAATATGGGAGAGGGAAGGGAAATAATTATGAAAATTGAATAGCTTTCTTCTTTTCATGAGTACATCTTTCAGTGATTTTTAAGAGCACTTACCAGAATATGGGGCAGTTGGTTGCAGGTTTCCCACATTTCTTCTCTGTTCTTTATAATCTGGGGGTGGCCTTGTCAAATGTGAGTTTATCTGATCTTGTGGAGCAATTTTCTCCTTGAAAATGCAAATGAAAACATATTTAATTGTACTACTATCTTCTTGGTCATAAAACTTACATACTATCTGAACAGTAATATAAGAATAATACAAGAATTATTTTGCAATCATGGATCACAAATCATGACCTCATATAGTTGAGCCAGTTCAGAGACAGATCTTTTCAGGTTCTATAAAATTCCCGCATGAGATTATCGTTTCTTCTTCATCACATTCTAAATTTTACTTCTAGTAACTGCTTTCCTTGCCTTTATTTTGCAGTTGGATTTCAGTAAGAACTACACTTCTGCCATTTTTGAGATGGTACTTAAATTTTGTGCTGTGCACACCTGATCTGCTTTGGTGTCTCTATAGAAAGCTGTGCCATAGAGTGTGGCAAACCTAGGAGTAGGGTTGACGGGTAAAATAAGTATCGCTTGGGATAATCTCGATTTTTTTTTTTTTGGCCAAGTCTGCAAATCTACATAGGAAACAGTATCAGGAGATAATCAATTAGGTACAGGGTTATGTACTATATGCATCTTCCTTTTGACCCTTTCATTATTAATTCTCCAAGACCGACGTGATTATTATTTAAAAGAGGAGAAAATGGAAACTTCATTAGGCTCTGCAACTTGAGAGCAAATTCTGAGTCATAAACTCAAGTTCTTTCCTGCCACACAATACAAAGACCCCTTGTGACTCAGCTTCTCCCGGATCCATTGTCAAAGTACAGAGTTTTCCTAGGTTCTTTTTCTTTGTTTCCTTCTGGAATCAACTACCTTTAGATCTTTAGATTAATTGAACCTGGAAGGTAAGAGAGGAAATAGCAACTTTTTAAAATATTTCAATACCATCTTCCAAAGACTACCCAAACACACTTATTTGGCCTGTAACTCACTGCCCCCGGGGTACCTTCAGAGAAGCAGTTAACCTGGGATCTCGACCCTGTGTGATCAGGGAAGGCCTAAGGAAGCTGTGATTTTTTTCCTCGATTGAAAGCCACCAGAAAATGAGGTTGACTGTGTGGTGAGTCGAAAAGTAATGATCCAGTTAGACAGGGAGGGGGTGTTTAGTACGTTGAGGTCACATAGTGACCTTGTTTATGTCTGTGTTAGACAAAATTATTTTGTTTCATTCTATCATGGTAACCCTGTCTGAGTTTGATATTTTGTAAGATTGTTTATGTTCAACGAATGACTTTTCTGCAAACATCATATCAGTTCTGGACATGAAGGGCTGCTTTATTTTTTTCTCAGTGTGGATCAGAAAGTTTCTGGAATTGCTTCAGTGCAATTTTTATATACACTCTAAAGCAGCTTCTATTTTCAAAGATAAAAATAATTGACATAGACAGAGAGAGAAAATTGCAATTTTATAAAAATCAATAAGTAGAAAATAAATGTTGGTAATAAATAGATGAGTCGGTTAGCTAGATACCTAATATATACGGCCCAATTTAAAACTTATTTGAACCACATGTTTCTCAGTTTTCAATCAAATCCCAAACTTTCTAAGTAGAATAAATCTACTATGAAGGGAGAGAAAGAGTCTTAAAACAACAGCAAACCAAATTTAAGTCTTATTTCTAAGAAAAAACTTGAAAGACTCACAGAGCTTTTGGACTTTGAGTTATTCATATGAAATTTTGATGAGCTAAGTGTAAATGAGTCAGAAACATATGGATTACATTTCTTTTAAACATAGGTTTACACTTTAAGGGGAAAATGTGGTTGGTAAAACTCTCTTTTTTTGTTGTTCTTGTTTTTGCCCAAACCTTAAATGTTTAAGAAACAGCTTGAGATGTTCCATGAGCCTAAAAGTGGCAACTGGAAGCAACTTGGCTATAAACTATTGTGTAAACTGACAGTTTTGATTTTTAAGCCAAGCTTAAAATGTGGACTATTCCTTCCCCCAAAGCATCCATCATACATAATTAGATATTCCTCGTCCTTAAATTGAGGGGGACAGAATGTGCATATGTATTTGTGTGTGATAATTAGGCCTTTGATTTCCCATTCTTCAAACCAGGATGTATTTTTTTTTTTTTTAGGTTTTTTGAGACAGGGTCTCGCTTTGTGCTGGGCGTGGTGGCTCATGCCTGTACTCCCAGCACTCGGGAGGCAGAGGCAGGAGGATTGCTGTGATGTGAGTTTGAGGCTGAGCACAGGGCCAGCCTGAACCACAAAGCGAGACTCTATCTCAAAAAAAAAAAAAAAAAATTCTGGATTCAACCCATAGTACCACAAAAATAATTGTCCTAGTTTTTATTATGCATTAATCATTTCATAATTCAATCTCAACTAATCAATGCAGTCAGGCTGCACTTTTCAGCTTCTGTTTGACTCACAACCTAAAGGAGTAGACCTGCCTAGTGTCTAGTAAGGTGCTACAGTCTTCAAAGTCAAAATCAAAATTTACCTTTTCCAGGAGGTTATCTTTAATCTTTCCAGACTCAATTTAATTTTTCTCTCCACTAAACTTTCTCTCTCTGGGTCTGTACATTTATTATATGTTCATTATAATGTAAATGAAATATGATATATGATTAAAAACATGGTATTGTTTTAAAAATTATTAAAGTAAAAGACACTCCCTCAAAGTACTACCCCTTACTTCATCACATTTTTCTTTCTACTCTCCTAAGCAGTTCTGGAAGTCTCTCTCTCTTTTTAAATTTCACTTCTGTGGTTCCCTTGATGTCATGAATCAATTTAAAATGTTTACCTTCTGGAGTTATTTTGACTGTGAACAAGACTTGCAGGGTGCAAGAATTGGAAAATAAGGTGGTGGAGACACACAGTAATACTTTGGCAAAAATTTCCAGAAACATTGATGAATGAGTATAGATAAATAAATATAGTGAAAGTTTAAATGAAAGAAAAAACCTGTTATGGTGAAAGACATGCTGAAATGATGGGATAAGTATGTTTAGATAGGGAGTATTTTGAGGGGATTTGATGGTAATGTGTCTTATTATTTTTTTAATGTAGACAACCACAGTTTTGACCAACTGTATGGTACTTCTTGTTTTAAATTCATAAAATCTTCTGTGTTGCTTTTCAGCAAATATGTATTCTGGTTTCTTAAGCTCTATCCTCTAGTCTTTTCTTTCTGTTCCCCTTGAACATCCCTTCACTGTATTTGTGCATATTCTATGCCTTGGCCAATATATATAGTGCTTATAGTGTCCTGCATTTCTATCTCACTACACATCTCTTTCAGTATAAAATTATTTGATTTTAACTTTTCTCTTTTTATAGTATGAGGGATGAACTCAGGAACTTATATTCTAGATAAGAGCATGAGTTACATCCCCATTGTTAATTTTTCTCTTCCCTTTGAACCTTCACTCTATTAACTTGGATATGTTTACTTTTGCTCCTGTATTTAATTTGGCCAAAAAGTCTGAAGGAAAAGAATGAAACTGTTGGATATGAGGTTGTTGGAAGTGAACTATTTCAGGAGGCAGAAAGGCTTAGATCAGATGTACATGAGTATGTAGGAGAATATAGAGGGAAGAACAGATAAATACTAAAACAAAATTAATGCTTGGGCAGTGTTTGGAATGTTGTCAATACAAATATGCTACAAATGGATAATGTATCTTTACTTTTCTTGAAAAATCCATTCCTTTTTGTGATTGCTTTTGAAGCCAAATCTTAATATTGAAAACCAAATTTGACTTTTGAAATTGCTCTTAAAACTGTTTTTTCTCTAAAATCAGTGTAGGTTTGAGTTGATCAAAGTTTGGTCCACTATTTTTCACCTTGGAGGTGGGGAACACCATTTATTTCTTTTGTTTGATTCAAACACCCACGGTGGTCTTTCTAGATGTTTCTGAACTGGGAAAGTCTAGTTAACCAAGCATTCTGAGTGTCTGATAGACAGTAAATCAAAATTTTTCCCCTGATATAGTTTAATGTATGGATTTGGCTTCTCTTACAGCCAGGTCTCTCTTGTTGATAGTATGTAAAAAGGCACAGACAAAAAGAACACAACAAGGAATAAAAAAGAATGACTTCTCTTTGCTGGGCCAAGAAGTATGTGTGCTAGAAGTTAGAAGAAAGTTTTACCGCATCAGCTAGCATCTGCTGCTGGAGAAGAAGTTGCTGTTTCTGTTCCATGATCTGCCTCTGTAGAGTCTGTTTCTTTCCCATCAATTGCTGATTCAACAGTGATTGCTGGGAGTTCATGTAACCACTTACAGTGTTTGGATTTGAGCAGGGGCTGGGACTTGGATTGGAGCCCGTGTTCTGGCCTACCACAGAGTGTTGATCCTGAAAAAAGAGAAAGGAGGGAGAATCTCCCATGAATTAACCTCCCAAAAGGCAATATAATGATCATAAGCTTATATTCCAAATATTTTCATGTATTAAGGTTCAAATATCATTAATAGGTTGGAGATCAGAAACTTGCTTAGGAATGTAGGAGAGATAAGTATGTATCACAGCTACAGAGTCAGGTGGGATAATGACACAGGCACTGCGCGAATTCCCACAGAACTCTGATGGCAGAGCTTCCGTGTTCTAGAAGGTGTTTATGAAACCACAATGAAAACTATTATAAAAACATACAGAAAATGTTTTAATTTCTCAGAAACAAATACATCAGCGAACACCAAGGTTTCCTTTTACATAAAGTTAGCATATATTTTTGCAAATCCTGCAATGAAACTGCCACTTCAATTCATGTATTTCCAGGCTAACTAACCATGCTGGGTAGAAGGCAATTTACTTTGCCCAGTTTTCTGTGATACAAAGGCAGAAATGTCTGTGAATTTTTGTATACAAACATTCTCCAACTTGGAAAGAACTTCATATTGCAGAGCCTTGTTAATTTTTCTCTGTACTCAGTAATTCAAGAATCTCAGAATTATCCAATAAAAGAACATGAAACCCACAGAGAAGGAGAAAGTATTGCATAGAAATTAATGCTGTTTATCAAGTAACACTGGATATTGTTGAATTATCATTCTGAATTGAGCATTCTACCAGTTTCTAGATGTTGCCAGATGAAGATCCCACAGGACAGAAAGCTAAACTCAGTCAAGTATTCTGATCGATTCCTGATGAGGTATTTAGGATTGAAGAGTACATGAGTGGGTTTATAAGAAATCTAGAATGCATGGTCCTTACCATAGAGAATTTGTCATTTAAGAATGGAGAAATGCTCATGTATATAAATAAAAGAAATTGTAGTCAAATTTTAGACTATGTAAATATAAGCACAAAGTCAGAGATCCTTGCCCTTTAATGACAGTTTATCTGGAGAGCAAATTAATATGCAGATGCCCTGGTTTTTCTCCAGCATTGCTGATGCTATGAATCATACTGCTCTGTGGCTCAGATGCTCACTGGTCCAGGGAATGCACTTTGAGAAACATTGAAATAATAAATTCCCACTCTCATTTCCAAAGTGAACTGTAAGTTTCTAAGAGATAAAAAGAAAAGAAACTCTCATGGTGTCTGAAAAACAGAAGGGATAAATATACTATTTTCGGAAATTCTGATTGTCCTATTTTCTTTAGTTATCTAATCAGCTTTTTTTTAAAGTTACCAATTTAAAGCTTGAAGATGTTGGAAATTTGGCTTTGTTTTAGTAATTTCTGAGGCTACAGGGCTCACTAGCTGCCTTAAAAGCAAAGAGATATGAGATAATCCTGAAGATGATTCACTTAGACTTATTACAGAATACTCAGTGTGTTCAGAGTTCAACATGATACATTTCATTCATTCCTCTCAACACAGTGAAGAAGAAGAATTTGTATTATTTTATAATTTATCAAGAAGAGAATCCTGGGCTGAGAGAGATTACATAGCTACAAGGAGTCCAGGAGGATTTAAAGCCAGCTCTGACTACCAAAACATGTTTCTCAATCACCACACTCTACCGCCTTTGAGCTGAGACAGGGCACCAAGAGAAGGAAGGTCTTTGTATCACAAGGCTGTCCAACCTATCTGTTCACCTGACACTCACCACAGGTGTTCCTTTAGATCAAGCAGATTGAAATGAGGGTGCTGAGAAGAAGGACAGAAAAGTAGGGACAGGGTAGGGAACAGTCTCCTCTCCAGTTTGGTATCTCTGGGTCAGATACTCTAGGCATTTGAAGGAACTATCATCTAACAACATTTATATCTCCACAATTATTCAGTTCTTCCAATTTCAGATTCATCATAACCACCGGAAAAGATTTCACACCATGTGTCCTACAAACCACACAGAATGTGGACTTGGAGACATACCCTTTGAGAGTCATTAACAGAGTGGTCGTAGTTGAAAACCAGTGAGTTGAGATTAAGTAGAAGAGCAAATATAGAGAGGGTTGAGGTTTTGGTCCAATTACAGTTAGAAGAGGGAACAGAGATTGTGACAGGTAGGAAGAAGCAGTCCCAGAACAATAGGAAGACAACCGGAGATGGTTGTAGAAAAGAGGTGAGAGAGAATATAATGGAGGCAATGGTTGGCCCTTCAATCAGAATATAAATAATTTATGTAATTTAGAATTTTATGTTACATTTTGAAAAGAGGCTGTTATGTTTTTAAGAATTGGCTGACAAGTATAGGTAGAAAAATCAAAAGATTGTTCAAAATTTTCATGCATGGCCATAGAGTAGAGCTAAGTATAAGCTCTGGAGACCAGCCTAGTTTGGTTTATATCCCTATTCTACTACTTACTAATTGTGTTACACAGTAGAAGTTAATTCATCTCTCTGAGCCTTAATTTTTCTTATTTGTAAAATGGAAGTAGGAAGAATAGTGGTCTCTGGAGGAAATAAAAGAGGTAATGTAATGCTTTACAAATGGTAAATAATAGCTGCTCATAATTGTTAATGCTATTTCAATATATAGGAGCAATAGTTCTATTTTTGTTTCTTTTTTCAAGAAAAGGAGACAGGTCTTACAGATCACTGCAGGTCCCACAGTGTCAATCCTATCAATGACGTGGAGGTCTCAGCTTACCTGCACAATGTAAAGCATCCATGGAGTTAGGGAGTTGCCTTCATTCTCCCACTTAGAGGCGCCAGAACATAGGCTGTCATTTAGGGTGTCTTTCTTTTACTTTGGTTAAGGAACATCTCAGGACTCTGATATTTTGTTCTTTGCTGTGTTGATGGGTTTTAAGTATTCAATTACTTTTCAATACAGCAAATATTGTACATTTGTGAAGTACTATGCCTTTGCTTCCTCTGTATAAAATAAAGGTAATGTCTTCATGACAAAAATATAAAAGGTAAAATTTAGACATGGCCTTAGTATAAGGTTCTCTCATACTTCAGTGATAGCTATTAATATTTTTATTATTGACT
Organism: Petromus typicus; assembly: GCA_004026965.1. Classification (NCBI taxonomy): domain Eukaryota; kingdom Metazoa; phylum Chordata; class Mammalia; order Rodentia; family Petromuridae; genus Petromus; species Petromus typicus. The sequence goes on from PVIR01003430.1 coordinate 49,154, forward strand.
TCTTTTCATATTCTTTAATATTACAGGAATGTTTCAGAGACAATTTCCCTTATGAAGAAGCTTGGATGGTAGGTGTGTCTGGAGTGTAGATGTGATGTCCTTAGTTCCTGGATGTCTTACACACAGATTGGCCCTTATGCTTTCCAGCTGGCTGTAATTTTCACTTCTCTTATTGAAACTAAACCTTTTCAACATTTATATTATTTATCTGGCCTATGTAGGCATTTGAGCTTGACATCCTCTATTTTATGTTATCTTGAAAGATAAAATATATGAACTACATACACTACACACTATATACACACTTAATTATGATAGTAAAAACAAAGCAGAATAATTTTCATTATATGTTAAAATACTTATTAGTATTTTACTATTGAAACTCAGATCTATACACTCATCATTCCATTAATGTGTTTGACAGGTTTGCTGAATGCTTAGTATGTGCTCAGTACTTTTTTATTTTCTAGAAACTAAAAAAGAATCCAAAATCAGAAAAAAAAATAATGAAATAAGAGACATAGACTATTCAATTTTGCCAGAATTGGTGATCTTCAAAATGACTTCCAGAGAGATCTGGAATATCACCCTTTCTAAGCTTTATAAAAGATCTGCATGTCAAGAAAATATAACTATGTCTCTTTCTCTCTCTAATCAAACAGATGGACTGTGCTAAATTTAGTTTCATTCCTTCACAATACCAAGAGCTATTTTTGGACAATTTTCCCTGGAGTCCTGAGTGTTGTCCAAATTTGAAGCTAATGCTGGGGTGAAGGGAGGCTCCTCAGTATAGAGGAAAAAATAAGAAATAAGCTCTCTTTGGAATTTTATAGATTTTTTTTTAACTGTGTAGCTTCTGGTCTGCACGTTTTACCATGGACTCTGCTATACGCATTCTTTTAGTTCATGGTTGAAACACTGTTTAGCTGCTGTCACATTCTTTTGCTCTTATGTTAGCTGTGAAAAAGAAAACATCTCCTTCACAGACTTGCCAAGATGTTGTGCAAACTGTAGTACATAAAATATTTTGAAAGAAAAATATGCTCCAATGCATTTGCTCTGATTTCCATAATTCAGCCTCCCTCGTTGCTTTAGACTCAGCCATGTAGAACTTGGCATCACAGAAATTACCTGTTTGTCTTCCAAGCATATTTTTGCCTGAAGGACATACAAAAGTCATAGCAAAGTAGTACACTATTGTCTTGTAGGTGGCAATGTACATGTGACTATGAATTACTTTGACTATTCTTTCTATTGATGTGGTCTTATATTTGATAGGCAGTTTTCCAGAGAAATTGAGCTAAGCATTAATTTGGCAATAAGTAATAGCAATAGGACTGACTTAAATCATTATCTTACCTTTCACTTTATAGATTTTTTTCTCATTTCACCTATAAAAATACAGTATTAGATCTTAACCCACAAAATAAATTTCTGACCTTATCATTCTAGAATTTAATATTAATTTACATTTAATGCACACTCATAGTGTTTCAAACGTTTGTGCATGTGTGTGAATGTATGTGTATTTGAGACTTTAAAGTTTTTTTTCAACATTAATTAAATTACTATGATAGGGCAATAAACCAGTATTTAAAATTTCTAGATCCTTGGTTTTATCCAGGAAAGAACTGCTATAGAAATGAAAGCATATCTGTATTTTTTAAATAAATTCCATGAATAACCAATCTTACTATTATCTCCATTCTATTCTTATTTGTTCAAAAAATAATTGTTGAGTATCTACTATGCATCATGCATCCTTCTAGGTTTAAGAGTAAGGCACTAAAAAAAATTATATGACTTTTCATGAACCTAAAACAAGCAAAAGTTTTATGAGTTTTAGAATCAGAATTTCTTAGTGGGATAAATTCTTTTTCCCAAAATACTACCTTAATAAATCAAAAAGAGTTTGAGATTGTAGTTTCAGCCTATCTCAGGCTATAGTGTTCTTGTACTACTCCAAAGTAGTACAATATAGTACTACTATATAGTAGTACTAGTAGTATTATAAATACTAGTAGTATATAGTAATACTAGTAGTATTATAAATACTAGTAGTACTTTATAGTGTTCTTGTACTACTCCAAAGCCCCCTTTTGGAAATCCTTTCTCTCTGAGGCATTAGTATCTCATGTCCCAACACTGTTACTATACAGTTATTCCATTTCTGTTCTTTCCTTCTGAGAATGCTTTAAGATCATTGAAAATCAATAGGGAAGATCTTATAAATTGGTATGGACACTTTAAAAAATTCTACATCCTTTTTGTCATTAATGGGATTGCTACACTATACAAAATTTTAGATTCAAATTACATATAGACACTAAACTGTCTATATAAAGCCTCTATCCATCCATTTATATATCTATACATATCTATCTATCTTATCTAGTCCAACTTTCAAAACAATAGTGTTTTTTTATCATATTCCTAAAAATGGATCACTTATATTATAGAAAATCATCCAGGTGTAATATTTGAAATGCTTTTCAAATTTTTAAGCTATTATTTCTAATGCATCTGAATGAAAAAAATTGTAAATATAGACCTTTGCATGTGATAGGTTCCATTCACCTATCATAAAAACAAAAACAAAATCCCTAAAACAGACATTACCTGAGTATAACTTATGTGGCAAACATTTTAGTAGGTGCTAAGGAACCAAGATGATTTGTACAGATTTTTCTGACAAGACTTTCATTTCCTAAAGAGGCCATGGCTACACCTTGGATTGTGGGCAGTCCTAGACCCCAGCAGACAATCAAAATTCCTTGCCTGTGGAAAATTCTGCTGCTTTTCTACACTTTGAAGTTTTACATCTGTACTACTAATGATCAATTTATTTCCTATAATGGTCTTAAAAATATTAGGAGACCACTTGGTAAACCATCCACAAAACCCAAAACTTTTACCTGGAGACAGAACATGTTCACAAGTGATACAGGCGTGGTTGACTTACGACTTTGTTTTTTCGTGTTCTAATGTATGAAAAACCTGACAAAAAGTTCTTTCCCAAGTTTGTTACTTCCCTGGTTAATACTTTGTCCATGGGTTATCAACAGACTCGCTGACCAATGAAGTTACAAACTCTGTCTATAAATCTGTTAGAAAATAGGTGAACACATGAACTCTTAAATGCACAACTTTTCCTCAGATGACAGTTTAGTTGTCTCCCTGATACTGATTGTTTCTTTCAAAGGCAACTTGATGAACTTTTGGAAAAATATGGAAACTTAAAATTTATGAACAAATTTCATTATCTCAGCCCTGCCAACTAGTTCAGCTGATTTAAATGTTCATTCTAACGTGAAAATTTAAAGAAGGTATTTCTGAAGAAAATCTTATAAATCTCAGCGACAAACAATAGAGAAGAAATTTGACTATTGAGGCTTCCTTTGAGAAAATGTCTCTGTCAATCATGGTCAATATATGAAGTATCTTTTAAAAACCTATTAGCTATTAAAAATGCTGGAGTCATCTCTCTCTTTTGTTTTAATGCAATCCAAGGACTCTCTGACATGACCAATTTCAGAAAATGGTAGAAGAGATCCAATTAGACTGTATCCTAACACAGCCAACAAAAATGTCTCTGATTTCATGGAAGTATATTGAAGCATTAAGACTCATTGAATTTACTACATCTTACTGTCAAATAGTGTTGTGGGGTGAGCAGTGGTACAGTAACATTCACAAAGGGGCCAAAGTTATTATTGGGTAGGTGTTGTTCTCTTACTATTAAAAATATCTTAAAAACTATGCCATTTTGTGCCTCTTTGTAAAATAGTTCTTTGTTGTCTTCGTTCAAAGGGATTTTTAAAATGATTTCTTCCCCCTCAAGAAGTAATGTGAGTTACTTGAGATCCATGAGAGTATTCTGGGGTGAGATGACTGCCCTTTCTTTTTCTTGGCTTCCAGAGCTAGGCGCTGGCAATTTGCAAAACAAATTCAATGTGAAGTACCCAGCTGGGCAAATCTGTACAGTAGATCTCACAAAGTGGTTTGCTAGTCAATCAATCTTTCTCTTCTCTCTCCCTTCTTTCTCCCCCCCCCCTTATTCTTTCTCAGTGAGCTAACTGCAACAACTGCTCCTCCAGGGCATTTATCCGCCAAGCTGTCTGCTGAGAAAGCCATTTATTCATCTCCTGCCTAAGAAACAAGTTGCCCTTTTTCAGGTTCCCTCCAAACTGACAGGCCTACTCACTTCAAGTTATTTATTCATGGCATAGATACTGAGATAGTTATGGGTGGCTAAAATAATCAGACAGTCCTTATTTGACACAACAACAACAGCAACACAGCAACAAACGATGAAAACAAAGCAGTTTATCAAGAAATCATCCAGGAAGCAGCTTGTAAACAAAGGACTGAGGGAATAGAGCTCTCCAGCCTCAGGTCCCCGACTTTTAGTCTCTATTTGAAAGGGCAGAAGACAATAGTAAGATGTGCCTGCTACTTTCTTTGGTAAATAAAATTTTAATTTTAATTGAAACACAGTTGTACACATTCATTTGCATATTGTCTGTGGCTGCTGTCACACTACAATTAATAGATTTGATGAATACTTGCATAGACCTTTTGGCTCACAAGATTTGAAATGCTAGTTAGTTGGTCTTTTGTAAGAAAAGTTTGTAGTTCTTTGCTGTATTTAGTTATACTGGCCAAATAATGCTAGATACGTTGGTCTTTTACATCAAGTTGGAAAATACCTGAGAAAAAGTCCCTGTGATTCTTGGAAGTAATTAGAAAATAGGGAATATTTATCAGGAGATCAGCTCACAATAGTCCTTCTCTCCAGAGCAAAACAAATAATGAGACCTGAAAAGATACTTTCAGATGCTTTATCTAACTTTATCTTATAGGTGAAGGCGTAGCCCCTGAAGGTGAAGGAATTGACTTGTCCAAGTTCACACACTGTTTCTGAAAATATAATAAGAAATAAACAGAAAAAAAATCTATTGTCTTGGAAGAACTGTAGCTTGTCTGATATATCAGGCTCTTTGAGGGCAAGGAGTATGATGATTTATTGAAAAAGGGAGTTTGAAAACATTGAAGAATGCATTTTATTTAGTATTTTTCTTTTTCCTTTACATTTATGAGAGTAAGCTGCTTTTTCCTTCTATTGAGAAGGGAGTTTTGTGTTCACTTGCTCAGCAGGGAAATCTTGATCATGTGTTTATGATTTGTTGGCTTCAAATGATTAGAATAAGTTTTGTGGTCACTATAGAGTTCACCCTTCAGATGTTACCTAATTTTCAAGTCACCAGGACACTGCCTCTATTCTTAGCCTCTGGGGTGGACACTTAATTTGGGGTTGGCACAGAGACCAGTTGCATGAGTTAGGAAGCAGCACTGGGATGGGAATGCAGCCAGGAATGAAACGTCAGTGGGTTAGGGTGGAGTGGGAAGTTTGCTAACTCTGGGGAAAGAATGAGGACTTTTTCTTAAAAGGAAAATTCTTCAAGTTTAGAAAGGTTCTTTGTGACAGACCTGAAATTTTTGTCCTGTAAGATTCCTTTAACTTTCTGTTTCTTGAGCAGTGTTGTCACTTTTTTTCTTGATCTTGGTGATTTTTGAGGATTTCACAAAGCTAGGGACTCTGCCTCTCTTCTCATTCCCATGAACACAAATACAACTAACAATTTTGTATATAATTTTAGAGAATTTACAAGTCCTCTACACATCTATAGACCACCTAGAAAACTTAGAATGGGAACTCTGCCACCTCCTCATCCAAAGTTAGTGCTAATGAAGGTAATAAAATGTTTTTCTGCTTGGATATATCTTCTAGATGGACTCTCAGATTAACACTACCCATGGTTTCTTATTACTTAAATATCAAGTCTCAACTGCTGAGATTGGTGTCTAAAACCCTTTGGGATTTGACTGCCCTACATTTTTAAAAAAATCAACACATCTCCCCTGCGTTTGAAACCAGAGACATGAAACTAATTCTTAGAGCTTTCATATATGTTCATATCCCCTCTGCCTGGCACATTCTTCCTCTCCTTTCCTTACCAAGTCAACACTAATTCTGAGATTTGTCTCATGTTAGTTTTTCAGGAAGTCTCTGACTTCCAAACCGAGTCAGGCACATCTCTTCCGTGTTTCTGTAACACCAGGGCTGTTTCCTTGGGAGGTATTTGGCACAATTGCTTATTTAAGTATATATCTCTCTCAGTTTATGTGGCTGGAGGTTTGGGACATGTTCACTGTGATATTCCCAGGGAACAAAGGGCTCTCCAAAAATGGTTTTTGAATAAAAAGAACACATGAAGAAGCACCATGAAGCAGAATGTTAAGAACAGAACTTCCTATATATGTAGTGTAAAAATGATGGCTCATTTTAAGAGCAACCAGGAAACCAAAATAGAAGAGAAAAGTAGAAGTTGGACAGCATTGTGAAGTCCAGTGTTTAATCTAATGGATTTCCCATCTGAAAATGGCCTTAGGAATAAAGAATGTTTTAGGAAAGAGGAGTTAATGGTCCAAGGTGATGGAAATCATAACAACGATGTATATATATTAGAGAGCTGGAAGAAAGCATGCTGAAGAAGTATAATTTCTACTAAAAATTACTGTTTGGGAGCTATGATGCTGAGCCACGTTAAAAGTTTGACATTGTTATTTCATCTAATTCTTATAATTTGTCTTATCATTGTTCACTTTTAAGTCTGAGGAGATAAAGCTTGAAAAATTTGTCTTTATTTTTTAAACATACATGCCTTTAAAATGCAAAATATTTAGAAGTAACTGAGTTTAACAGAACAAGGTAATAAGCAAAGTATTAAAAATTAAATCCCTCTGCTATAAGAGATATTTGAATCTATAGGCAGCTCTAAGTAAAAGTGAGTTCTAGGTTCAGACATACATGAGTTTAAATTCTAACTCTGCTTTTCCTCAAGTTGTACAGAGATAATAATACCTCTGAAGTTAGTTCTCTCTCTCTTTCTTTCTGTCTCTCAAGACCTTACACTTTCCAAGCAGATGCAGTGCTGCTGAACTACCTGCTTGCAACCCTGAAGTCAGTTTTTGAGTTGAGGGCTTTGCTTAGTAGTATCTGACATGCAGTAGGCTCAAAATAAATATTTTTATGCTTGCTTAAGTTAATATCAATGTCATATATAGTATGTCATATATATAATATACACATATATGACATATATTTATGGCAATGGGATAAATAACATATAATTTCTGATTTCATATAGTGAGAGTAGGAAGGAGTTGTAATAATACTAGAAATGAACCAATAAGTAACAGTTATGCAGTTGTTTTCAATCACTTAACCATAACAATAATTGAATATTATCACCACTGATTCTATGAATTAAAATAAGACTGGGAAATAGTGTTTAAGGGTAAATTTGGTTTTGTTGACTTTATTCCATAAATTATATTTATATTAATCTCATTTTTATTTATAATTAAAAAGTATTCATTTCCAATGGTTGTTAGTACAAAGCAATAGATTTTGACAAACTTTTATAATTCTGATTTTATAGAAATTGGAATGTGATATATATAAGGAACCAGTTAATATCTTAAAATTATCTATTCTGCTAGAAATGTTTGGGAGGTATGATGGTTTTGGATGCAATAAGTTATCAATATATTCTATTATTGTTAAAATTAAAGGTAATTGTATATTGGAGAGTAAAGACAGGATAAATGTTTCCATGTTCAACAGAAAGGAAAGCCTTTTTAAGGGACAGATAATTTTTAGAGGTGGTTAAGTCTGAGTTTCAAATTATTGTCAAATTATGCATGAGACAAACCTGGAATTTCAAAGAATTGATTTAAAAATATGGCTCCTAATACCTTGAAATAACATAAAGTGTTTTGTTTTGTAATAAAAATCACAGCATTTTGGACTTAGAATTTCACGTGGATGAAAATTATATTGATTAATATTCAGAGCCATTCTACATGATTTTGGGGAAATATCATTTCACAAATTATGACAAGAGCTGTATCAAGTCTAGTTTTCTTGGTTGCAGCCCAGTTACGACATGCCAAAATATAGCTCCACTTCGCCTCTGATCACAGTTCAGACCTTATGGGTTCCAAGATGTTGTGATGCTCAAGGGCAAGATCACATCAGCTGAAGACATCCTAGTTCATCGAGAATGGAATAGTATACAAAAAGAGAAAGATATCACCTGGGGAGGGACAAAATTCCTAATTCATCTCACTAACTTTAATTTTTTTCTTTTATTTTTGTAGTTTCCCTTTTCTTCCTCTTGTTCTTTCCCTTCCCTCCTCCTTCCTCCTCCTCCTCCTCCTCCTCCTCCTCCTCCTCCTTCTTCTTTTTCAGCTTTTTGAAACAGTGTCTTGCCTTGTAGTTCAGGCTGGCTCTGAACTAACTTTGTAGCCAAGGCCAATCTTGAACTCAAGTGCTGGGATTACAGGCATGAGCCACCACCCCCGACATTGTGATATGTGGTTATCGGGATCGTATTCACAACCTTGCATTTGCAGATGCTGGAACCACTGAATTAAATCCATGACCTGCATCTCACTAACTTTTGTAGGGATGTTTTTGCTCATCTTACCATTCTAATCAACAAAAGTTTCTCATTGACCTAATATCCTCCCTCACCAGTGTAAAATCCTCATCATCATAGGATTATCACCATCCTATGAGTCATCTGATATGTCCTCTGAGAATAAGATGTTCCTTAATTTAGGCTTATTGCCACTCTCTGAGTCATCTGATACTCCCTATGAACCTAATAAATAGTGGCAAGCTTGGAGTGTCTTTGTCTTTGCTGTCTAGAGCAGCACTGATCAAACCCAAGCCCAGCCTTTTCTCTAAGTCTCATTTACTGCTTTATTCTCTAGTTAGCCTTGTGTTATTGTAGCTCACAGGAGACTAGGGCTTATTGTAAGGGTCTAGTATTGTCCTTTCTCCTATTCTCTATAGATTAATTTTAGTTTCTTGCATACATTTCTAATAGATTAAGGGATACATAATAATGCCTTTTCATACATTGTTATGGCTTAAAATCATGAAAGTAAAATACATCATATAATCCTTGGTTCATACATGCTGTTTTCTATGATTTGAATCATGATGTTTATTATGAAATTTATATTTTAACTGAATAGTTATATCAGCATTGTTGTATTAAGATGTGAGGCCATTAAAATGTGAATAACCATGAGGACTATATTTGATGAAAGGGATTAAGTACCCTTATAAAAACTCTAGAGGAGTGATTTTGGTCCCTTTTGGCCTTTCATCTTTTGTCACATCAGGATGTCACCATGAGAAGAAGCCCTGGATGGAACACACCTCACGAAAACCGGTACTGACACCTGGATCTTGGACTTCCCAGGCTCCAGTACTATAAGTAGTAAATTTGCTCCTCTTTATAAATAATCTCTTTGCAGTATTTTGTTACAGTAACATAAAAGGACTAAGACTTGAAAGACACCTATTATGTTTTAACAATTATTTGTTCTCACAGTTCTTACTTATTTTTTTTTAACCTTACACACAATGACATTCTTTTAGGCATGTGAGATGCACGAATCTTTTGAATTTTTCAATCTTCTTTTAAACCCTTTGAGGCTTTCTTTTTCAACTTTAAAATATGTATAGTTCTGGAAACATTAACCACAGTAATCAGACAAGAGAAAGAAATAAAAGGAATAAAGATAGGAATGGAAGAATTTAAACTGTCATTTTCTGGTGACCTGTTACTCTACAATGAAGAGCCTAAAACTCAACCAAAAGACTGCTACACTTAATTGCCAGATTTAGTAACACAGATGGATATAAAAGTCAATACTCAAAAATCAACAGCCTTTGTATAAATGAACAACAGACTCACTGAGAGAGAAATTGGGGAATCAATTCTTTCACAATAGAATCCCCAAAATGAAATATCTAGGAATCAATCTAACAAAGAAAGTGAAAGATCTCTACTCTGAAAGATACAGCATTCTGAAAAGGGACATAGAAGAAGACATCAGAAAAGTGTGCCTTATTCCTATGTAGGAAGAACCAATATCATTAAAATGGCCATACTGCCAAAACTATTATATAGATTGAATGCAATCTCAGTTGCAAACCCCAGTAGCATGTATCACAGAGCTAGAGAATGTATTCCAGAAGTTCATCAGGAACCAGAAGAGACCATGAATAGCAAAAGCAATTCTAGGCAACAAGGAGATGGCAGGAGGTATCAAAATCTTCAGCTTAAAACTATACTACATACTATATTTTATACTCTGATAAAAACAGCATGGTATTGGCAAAGAAAGAGATCCTAGAATCAGTGGAATAGACTAGAAGGTCCACTAACAGCTCCAGATATACTAAGCCATTTCATCTCTGACAAAGGAGCCAAACACCATCAATGGAGGAAAGATAGCCTCTTAAACAAATGGTGCTAGAAAAACTGACTTTCAATCTGCCAAAGATTAAATTTAGTTATATCTTTTTCACCATGTACTAAACTCAAATCAAACTGGACTAGAGACCTACGTATTAAAACAGAAATACTGAACCTGCCAGAAGATAGGTTAGGTAGAACTCTTGGAGACATTGGCATAAGGAAAGACTTTATGAAAAAAACCTCAGCACCCTGGGACCTGGGAGAAAGAATCAACAACTGGGATCTTATCTTATTAAAAAGCTTCTGCACAGCAAAAGAAACAATGAAGAGAATGAAGATAACCTACAATATGGGAAAGAAAATTTAACAAGCTGATCCTCAGACAAAGGACTATTATGTAGAATATATCAGGAATTAAATAAAACAGTCCCCCTCAATTTAAAGATCCACTTCATAAGTGGGCATCTGAAATGAACAGATATTTTTCAGATGACAAACTAAAGGCAGCAAAATCAAAAAAAATACATGAACAAATATTCAGTATCACAGGACATTCAAGAGATTCAGATGAAAACAACACTGGGATCTCATATTATTCCAGGATGAATGGCTGATATCAGGAAATCAACCAAAAACAAGTGCAGGTGGGGCTGTGGGAAAAAAACAAAAACAAACAAACAAAAAACCTTCTCCACTGTTGGTGAGATTCTAGACTGGTGCAACCACTGTGGAGGTCAATGTGGAGATTCCTCAAAACCTGGGATTAGATGTCACATTTGACCCTATTTCCCTGCTAGGAAATGATTAAAAGTGTTATATTCAGTGACATTTGTGCACCCATGTTTATAGTAGCTCAGTTTGGAATAGCTAAATTTTGGGAGCAGCCCTAATGACCATCAATCTGAAACTGTATAAAGAAGATGTGCTTAGGGGCCGTGCATATAGCTCAGTGGTTCTGGCACCTGCCTTGCAAGCACAAGGACCTGGGTTCGATCCCTGGTTACCGCACAACAATATGGGTGTGGAGACTCACCCCAGCAGCAACTAGTACCACATACCACAGTGCCGGGCGTGGTGGTTCAGGCCTGTAATCCCAGCACTTGGGAGGCAGAGGCAGGTGGATTGCTGTGATATGAGTTTGAGGCTGAGCTCAGGGCCAGCCTGAACTACAAAGCGAGACCCTGTCAAAAAAAAAAAGAAGAAGAAGAAGAAGATGTGCTTTAAAAAAAAACAGTAGAGCATTACTTAGCCATGAAGAATGATAAATTAGAGTAATTTATACTCACATAGGTGTACCTGGAGGATATACTCATAAGTGAAAAAAATAGGACATAGTGAAATAAATAGGACCAAATTATTTCTGCAGTATAAGAAACTGAGACTATAGGAGTTCCAAAATGTATGATAGGTTTTGTGAAATAGGAAGAAATTGTTCAAAAGGAAAAGGGAAAGGGAAGGGGTCAGCGAAAGAAGAAGAAAAAATTTGACGACAAAAATAAAAATATGTGAACAAGGCTTATGGAAGAAAATGTTCAAAGGGAAAAGGGGAGTAGGGGTAGAAAAGAAAGGAAAGAAAAAAATTTGATGGTTAAAAAAAGGAAACAAAGCTTATGCATACAGGGCTGGGGATTTAGCTTAGTGGTTCCAGGGCCTGTTATGCAAGTGCAAGGGCCTGGGTTCAGTCACCTGGTAACCACATACAATATTGGGCATGGAGACTCACACCCAGCAGCAATCATTACCGGGCATGGTTGCTCATGCCTGTAATCTCAGCACTCAGGGGGCAGTGGCAGGAGGATTGCTGTGATGTGAGTTTGAGGCTGAGCTCAGGGCCAGCCTGAACTACAAAGTGAGATCCTGTCTCAAAAAAAAAAAAAAAAAAATAAGCTTATGTATATAGGGGGTAAGGAGTTGTAGGGAGGGTAGAGGAATGGAAAAAATAAGAATCAAGATGTGTCATGTACTGGTACAAATTCTCAATGTTGATTGTTATCACAATGTATATATAGAATGTACTAATAAAATCAATTAAATATGTATGATAGATTATAACCTCTGACTTCCATTTGAGTTCTAAAATAGTTGAAATCCTATTTTTAGTTAATCAACTGAACAATAAAAACTATGGTAATGAAATAATTCAATTTTTCCCATGTCTAAAATACAATGTAATATGATAACATGAAAATATTTTCATGTGTCATGAGCAACTCAACCAGGTGGAGGTGGAGCGAGGGAGCTCAAGGTCTCTTTTTCTGACCTGGTTGAGATCAATGAAATGAGGCTTGGAAATGGAGATGCTGAGAAAGTACATTAGTCTGAATTTTGGATGTGTTTCTATAAATAAACATGTAGGAATGTGTAGCTTAGGTAATAACTTTTGAATTTTCTTGGTTAATTACTTAAAATGGCTATATTATTTTCTAGTTCTGTAAGAAAAAAGCTACAAACTCTTGATAGAAATAATTTTATGTGTTAAATTTTTTCTGAATTAAGGTATATAATATATATTAATGTATAAACTTTATAGTATAAAGTAACTTACAAATTCCTACTACTTTCTTTATAAGACATTGAGTGAATGTCTTGGTAATTACAGGTTTTCTAATAAAAATACAAATTTAGGCGCACTAATGAATTACAGTGACTTTGGTCAATATCTTCAAATCCATTCAGCTATTCTAATGTGACATGATTAGCTATTTTTAAATGTATTATTATAATGACCACAAAAGGACATTTAAAAAGAGCCATCTGTTCTCTGTTAGATGTAGCTCTGAAGTCTCACTTGGATTAGCAGAGCAAGCCACTTAATTCTTCAGGGAACTTCAAGAAAGCTGAATTCCCCCTAAAAACTGCAAAGGGATGAACTTCAAAAGAGTAGAGGTTTCCCTTGGACCAATTCCCAGAAAATCAGGTTATTTACTAAATCTTATTTATGCAAACTATCCAAATACATTTTAATCTGCATAGTACCAAAATAGTGTTTTAGAAAACAACAACCTTAAATAAAATGTGTACTGTAGAGAAGAATAAAAAAGGTCACCTTTTTTGGCCTGATTATTTTTTTCTACATGTACTGATCTCAGATTTGCTGTACAACTGCTGCCAGATCTGCTGTTACTCTGTGGCTCCAAGTCTTGAACTGTACCTAAATTCACATTCATTCTGTTTAATAAAATTAGGGATATCTTTAGCATATACATATAGTTTTTATCTCCTTGTTTCCTGTTTAGAATTACAAAGCAGACTAATGGAGCTTCAATCATTCTTAGATATCAACCGCTAAGATATTTTTCATCTACAAGTGTGTCTGTGTATCTCTGCATTCACCAGCTGACTCTAATCTGCATTCATTCATTTGAGATAGAAGAATAAGTCCCAGATAAGGCATTTTATATATGTCTAATATTGTTATTGTCATTTTACCAAAAACTTTGATATAGATGTTAGATTTTTCCTTTTAACTAATCCTTTGAACTTAAATTCAACACATAAAAATACATGAACTTTATACATGAAATTTGTACATGAACTTTTAACCTTTTTTTTCCCCCCCAGCAATTTGGGTAGGTTGGTCGTATTGGATTCTGTTACTTGTAACTGGAAACAGATCCTTGATTTGAACATAACTGTCCAGTGATTTTTCAATTTGGTAAACATTTGTGGCTTATGTTCCTAACTGCTGATCAGGAGAGAATGCATGAGGGGAGAGTGATATATTGTGCAGTGACCGGTGTTTACATTGTTTTGTGCTTTCCAGATCCATGTGGTGATTTTTAAAAGGATAGACATTTGGGACTCCAACAAATCTTTAGCAGCTGGCTGGATCCAAATAACAGTTCATTTAGTATACAGCTGAGTATTTCTGAATATTTAAATAAAAACGATGAATACATTTGGGCCAATTGGATCCCCTTTCAAATTTTAAAATATTGTTATTTAGTTGTCTTTGGAAAGAACCAAACAAAAATTTTAAAAATGTGTAGGTTCTCCATAAACTTAACAGAACTTGGGCCAAGCACTTGAAATACTACACCACCGAATATCACAGAAACTTAAAATCAGTCCACTATGTATTTGGCACATGGACTACTGAATAATTGGCTTAAAACAAATCACTTATCTAAATTAGCAAAATCAGTAAGTGTAGTTATTTTCCTACAAGCACGATACAGCTTTATTAACTCGTCCTCATATGTGATTTCCTTTTCAGATTTTTAGTGGAAGTTCATTATATTTATCTAATCCTTCTCAGATAGTCACTTCAGTTTGTTTCTTGTAGAAATACTCTGTGTTGACACTAGTGAGGTTCTGATATCATTTTAAGAAAGCTATTCTTTCTTAAGATATTGAATAACCATTAGCATTCTGTTTAGAAAGATGGCACATTGATAAATATTTTCAGCGTTAATTAAAGTGTTTTGAGCTCTGTGGAGACAAAATAACACTGTAGGTATAATGTTAACATGACTGGGAATATAGGTCATAGAAAAAGAAGGAGAGTGCAACTCCTTTTAAATGAATATGTATCATTTTACTGAAGATATTCATTTTTGCACTTTAGTACTGTCACTTCTCTTTTCCTCTCAATTATATCTGAATATCTTCTAACACCTTTTCTCTAATTTAACCATTTCTGTGGCAACTTGCTTTATGGTTTCTGTCTGAGTCATTAGTACACAATTTAACCCTACACCTTGCTTAGCTTTCAAGAGCAACAAGTTATTAGTCTTCAAATTTCTTCTGCTTCTTCTCAAAAGAGAAAATGGATTGGTAACTATCTTTATGGAAAAAGTGAAAATCTGAATAATTTAGCTTGTTTTAGTAATTCATATTTATTATTAATAAAAGTCAAGCAGAGGCCATTTGTGTGTGATAAATACTCTTGGTCAAATTTAATATTAGCAAAACTAACTGGGATAATTACTAGTACATTGGTCTTAAAAGGGTTGAAGAAAACAATATGGACGTTAATATATATGATTACTTCTCAAGGAATGCAGGGAAAATATGATAATTTTCCAGTGAGCATTTATGATAGTAAAGGAAAGCTGTCAAATTTTTACTTAAATGCAAATAATAATTCACAATGCTATATAGAGTGGTTTATTTTGATATGTTTCTCCAACTGTAGGGTTTTAGATTAGCTATTTAGAAATATTATCCAAGGATATATGCCCAAAGATCAGCCCTCTAGAGTGGCCAAGTGCTCCTTAATATAAATATTTACAACCAAGGAAAAAACTAATCAGGCTTAACATGGTTTACAAAGGTTGGATAACTGAAAGATGTCCCTGAGAGGACTACAGCTGAGTGAAATGAAATAGGGATAATTGGTAGCTTTGGAAATGATCTACTTACACAAAACCGAATACTTCTTTAATAACCAATCTAGTATCATTGTAAACCTTTTGACTTCCTTCTTAATTATATTATATTGATAATAGTAGTAGGAGAAAGCTTACATTTTTACATAATTACATCTTTAATTATATGTGGGTATACATTTAAATATAACAGCAAGATTATGAAAGTCATTTTTAGCTTATACATTGTGAATATTTTTCCAAGAAAACTGGATTTTCTATGCAGACATTTAAATGAAAAACTTATCTTTTTTTTCCTATTTGAGACATTTCGGTGTAAATTTACTGGAAAATATTGGAGTTGGCTTTTTGCTGGGTTAGGCAATATCACCTCTGACATATCAAATGGAACATTTGTGGTTACCCATAAATCAGCAGGGCACCAGATGCTGAGAGGCCACCTTTGTTTGATTTACTTAAGGTTTAGCATTCTCTATTTTATTTACTGATTACAATGTAGAACACTCAAATGCTCAATGTAAAATAGGGTGAAGGGGGAAAATGTTGAGATTGTAACAAAAAAGTAAGGAAACAAATTTTATGTATATGGGGGGGTGGTAGGGTGGGTAGGGCTATGGGAAAAAATGAGAATTAAGATGTGTCTTATACTGTTACAAATCCCCATTATGGAGTGTAATCATGATGTGTATATTTAATGTACCAATAAAGATAAAAAAAAAAAAAGACAATGTAGAACACTCAAAACAACAGGGACACATACTATCTTGAACCACATATGTACAGATGTAAAACACGAAAAACTGAAACATAAAGACATAAAAAAGCTATAGGAAGCTTTGAGAAAGAGAGAGAGAGAAAGAGAGAGAGAGAGAGAGGGAGAGAAAAGAGAGACCAAGAGGGAGGAGAGAGAGAGGGAGGGAGGGAAGGAGGGAGGGAGAGGGAGAGAGAGAGAGAGAGAGAGAGAGAGAGAGAGAGAGAGAGAGACAGTAAGTGAGATTAACTTTTGGCCAGAGTGTAGTAGGAATAATCTGGTAATATTACCCAAATTTTGTTAGCCTAGGTCAGTACTTATACATAAGTGTATAATTTCATTGTAATGATATAATGATGTTTATAAGAATTTCAGAGTTTTATAAGTTTGCTTCAGCTAAGAAAAATTTTTTTGTTTTCTCCCTGAAAATGTTCCATAATCTTTTATTGCAATAAAATAAAGATTCAAGAATGGTAATGCAAAAGTAAAGAAGCCAATTAATCAATGACAGAATAAGTGGATTTTGTTCTTAGCCTTTAGGAAAATGCCAAGACACACTCCTGGCTCACATGATTTGGTGATTAAGAACCAGATTTAAAAAGCACAATTTAATATTTTATTTACAGAAGCCAAGATAAATGGTAGCATAGCTTTATAGTTGGCTTTCTAAATTTCTGTGGTTGCTGAAAAAATAAAAAGGTATGTGGATGTGGACGTGTGTATGTATGCCTATTGCAGGAGGATCTTGATCCAATTATGTACTACCACAAGTTCTACTTCCGTCTACCTCTCTTATTATAAAACTTTAAAACATTACTAGAGTTTTAGCATTCTCTGTGGCATTTATGCCGCAGTTCAGCCAAGCCAAACTCTCGGTTATGTGTTCTTTACTTTGGGGCTGGAGTTATGTTGGGGAAACCGAATGTCCAGAGCCCCTTTTCAAACCACCACTAGCAGGCACTGTCAGAATGTGTTCATTAAAGTTTGTTCGAGTTGAGCAAAGAAGGAACAGCGGCTTCCATCAACTGAGGATCAGTGAACAAAATCTCATAGCAACAGACACCAAAACAGTCCCTCATTACAAGCCACGTCCAACAATCAAGTCTTTAACGAGAACAAAGGTTGACAGTGATTAATCATTAAGCGGGTCCTTGTTCCCTGCTGCACGTGTTCTGAGAAGCCTCCTACAGGGGCAGTCTGGCATATTTCCTGTCTCTGTGCTCTTCTGTGCCATGTCTGAAGGGACACCCAGGCAGCCTTCTCACTATTTTAATTTCAAATGCTACAAACATCCACAGAGCTTCTATGTGCACATGTCTTGACTTTTATTCTGAGCTTGGCAGACTCTGAATGGATATAGGGACTGAGCACAATAAGCCATTAACTTCACATCTGCTTCCTAGATTATCTTCAGAGACAGTGTAAGAAATTGATTAAACACTGTTTTATATAATAAAACTTGGAAACCTGTTTGTTTCCTTAAGCAGTGTGAGTTGATATAATTTAATTGTTCAGTGGACACAAGGGACTTTCATTTGCTGTTTCTACATGCAAAGGACTTCTGTGTTAAAAAAGCACCACACTTTTCCAATGCAATAAAACATTTTCAGAAATTCTTTTTCATAGGCAGAGGAGTAACGTGCTCAGTTTATCGTCTCATTTAGTAGTTCCCTTTCTTGTGTGTTTTTAATTACCTACCTGACACTGTTTAGCTCGTTTAGTAGGTCGTGAAGTGGAATATGTATTCATTACAATGGACTGACTTGGAGGCTCATTTTTTTTTCCTCTCAACATGTGAATATCACTTTTGATGACCGTGTTGCCTATGAACTAGGAGAGCAGGTGAAGAGGAGACTAATTATAAGACAGATTTCTGGGAGGTAAAGAATAAAGATGAATGAAAATAACAAATAAAAATGACCAAGAGAAGCCAATTATGCAACTGCAGTTTCTCTAGTAATAAATTATCACATTTAACAATAACAAAATTAGATTACCTTAAGGAAACTTCATATCTATTAACTTTTCAAACCAACTGGATTTAAATAACATCAGCAGTCCAGCAGCCTACGTAGTAGATTTTAACCAGTACATTTACAATTTAAAAACTAAAGCAGAGAATCTAATCATAAAGTATAGAATACTCACTCAACCCTTAGAATTCACTCAACCTGTAAGTTCTTTAAACTGTGTTAATTTACTAAGGGAGTGGAAATGACAATGAGGTTCTTTAAACCTTATTATGGGTAACTAACCTCTTCACACAAATGTATGTGACAGGGATGACATAACGTCTACTGACTCTCCTTTAGATCAAAGTGACCTTGTAGAAAACCCCATTTATAAAATGAACACCTTTCAGCTAGAACCTTCTGGGGTCCACATTTAAAGCCAATTTTAGTGAGCTTTGAACTGTGAAGGAAAACGGTGATGAACTATAAAAGGAAAGCTTTTAGGATTCGAGATGCTTCCGAAGATAATCCTACAAATTAACTGGTCTGATTAGTTTGATTCAACTCAACTTGTAGTGATATACTATAATTGATTATATGTATTTTGTAGCTAGAGTAAATTGACCTCATCTTACGCAAATATACTTTTTAAACCATTTGGCCTGGCTTCATCTGCTTATCCTGCCTTTTCTAATTAGAGGTGAAGTTTGTAACATTTGGTGGCTCGAGTCAGTCTTAGAACAAAGACCTAAATCAATTATAACTTGAGACTCTAAAACTATGTATATACAGCATAGAATCATTAGAACAATTTCAAACTCACAGAATATGCAAATATATTAATTTGGGTAATTAGTCCATGAATGCCAAAGTAACTATGATGTGCTGGGGACCTAACCTCACATCAACACTGATGGATACCTTTTGGGCTATCATATTTCATATTACAGAGAGAGTTTATGAGAATCCCTGTGAGAATCTCAGTTTTACAGATGAGAGAACTGACATTTAGGGAAGTTAAACAATTCACTTCGTCTATAAGCAATAGAGCCAAAATTCTAACTCAGGCATCCTGACTCGAGAGTTCTACTTTGATGTTAGAAAAGAAACAACACAAGAATAACCCAGCCAGAGTCCTGGTTATACAGTGGCATTGAATCTGTACTTTAGGCACATAATCTGGAAAGATGAAGCAATATAATCCCCTAGACAAAAGTGCAATTTGGTAATATAGGGCACTATATATAGGAGTAACATGACATTGGGTAAGTTAGCTTTACTTTTTGAACACCAATTTCCTCATGATAAAAGTGGTATGATTTTGTAATTCCTGGGATAGTAGTGAATTTCATTTGAGATAATATCTGTAAGAGAGAAAAGCACTTTGTAAACACTCTAGTTGTTTGTTCATTATGGTTCAATGTGCAAAACAAAAGCATGAAGCTGCTGCATGTTTTTATTAGGCTAATCCAATAAATGTGGAAAAGCAAATAACAATCAAATGAAAGACCTAAGAGGGAAAACAAAAAGAGAGTTCATGGAAACATATTAGTGAAGACCTGTGAGTCCCCACGTAATTAGAAGATCTTTCATACCACAGAAAGACACATGCAGAAGTGACCTAACATTTTCAGTGAACAATCTGCAGCATTAAGGCCTTGTTAAGAATGTGGATTTTGCACTGAGATATTAGCTTAAGTGCTGGGCAGTTTATTCAAATCTTAAGGTCTCTGATTTGTTCGCTGAAGTAGATATCATAAATGTAGGACTGAAAGGAGAAAATGCAAATAAACTTTTATATTGACAAAGTTTGGTTAATAATGTGGCTACTAATATTGTTCTGCCTTTTGAGAACCTGCTGTGTCTACAACAGTAACTGAGGTTGTTGAAGTTATTAAAACAGAGCTCTAGTCCTCCTGAAAACAGTATTTTACTGTAAGAATATAGATAATAGATACATTAGCAAATAATGATACGTGATATAAAGAAAATAGGGCTGAGGATATAGTATATATTGGTGGTGGGAGCGGAGGGGTAGAGTGGTCATGGAGACTGGGAGAAGAGGAATTGGACTGGAAGGAAGTGAAGCGAGAGGCAAGAGCAGAGCTGGAAGCTTGCTACAGCCTGGAACGGGAGCGTGTTTGGCATGCCTGAAGCATGACGCACAGGCGGATGTGGGCGGTGCAGCAGACAAGAGCCTGGAGAGGGTGGGACCAGCGGAGAAATGGTCCTGCAGGGTTTTGCAGATAATTGTTACAATCTTAGCTTTTAATCTGGATACTAAGGCAAGCCATTAGAGAATTTTGAAAAGAGGTATAGCATGATCTGATTTATATTTTAAAGATCACTCTATCAATTATGTGATGAATAGTTTGTAGTGGGGGAAAAGACCAGTGAGAAAAACTAGAATGGCTTAGGGAAAGTCGGCCATGTCTTGGACCAGAGGCGTAGCAGTGAGATGTGGCTGGATTCCACATGAACTCAGGAGGCAGAGCCAATAGTATTACCCAGTGACTGAACGTTAAAGAGCTAAGAGGGAAATCTGGAGCAAGATTTTTTGACTGAATCAAAGGAAACACAGAGTCATCATTTCTGAGTTGGAGAAATCTGAGACAGTTTTGCTTTGCTTTTGTTTGGGGGCAAGGTGTGATGGGGTGAGGTTGGGCATTGGGAATTTAACGTAAGATATATTGATGTGTTGATACTTATGGCAAATCGAAATGGAGATGTCAAGAAAACAACTTGATAAAGGAGTTCAGGAAGAGACTCAGGCTAAAAATACAAATCTGAGAGTTGTCATCCTAGAGACGGTATTAAAGCTATGACTTGATTGATATCACCTACAAACTGAAAGGAGATGATGAAAAGAAGAGACTCAAAGATGGACACCTGGACTCTGCACTGTTTAAAAATCTGACAGCTAAAGAAGAAATCAGTACAGGAGAGTGAAAAGAACAATGTATTGAAAATCATGGGGAAAGCGTGTCAAGAAGCAAGTGATTCCTGGATTCAGCGTGGCTGAGTGGAGTAAGATGAGAGTTGAGAATGGACCATTGGAAGTGACAATATGCAAATGACTAAAAGTTTTGACAACGTTATCTCACTGGAAATCTAGCAAGAAAAACATGATAGAAATTGGCTTGAGATCCAACAAGAAGAATGTGTAGGGAGTAGAAGTTTTGGATAACTTTATAAAGGAATATTGCTGAGAAGAAAAGCAGAAATAGTGGCAGCAAAAACGTGGAGATATTTTTGATTTTTAAGATGGGAGACATACATATTTGTATATTTATGAGAACAATTTCATGGGAACACAATAAATGCCTTAATAATGGTAACTATTACCCTTACTTTATCTGCTTTATCATATATACATTTCAGGTTTTTTGGCTTTACTTAAAGGTACAGTAGGACTACACTGTGCATGCTTAAATTAGTGAAAAAATACTGATTACAATAAAAGACACATTGCCATTAGTGCCTCTCAGAATTCTCCCCTTAGCTTCAGACACAATTTACCCCCTCACTCTTTTCACTTTTTGAAGAAGTTCTCGAAGTCTTCTTTCATGAATTTCTTACAAGGTGCTATGAAAAGTTTGGTGGTATTGCTGAGTGCCTTCCAAAGGAAAAGCAGGCTTATAAAACAAACCGTGTTGTGTCCTAACCCACCTTATTCATGAGACCCGTGACTCTGCAAACTCTGGCTCTTTTTCCAAATCAAAAGACAAATACTCTGAGTCAAGTTAGGATATCAAGACAGCCACAATGGAACAAAGACATGTAGGGGAGTGGAATTCCAGAACTGTTTCAGAAAGTAGCAAAAACACTGGGATACATGTGTCTGAAATGAGAGTGTTTGGAGGTAGATTATTTTACTGTAATACTTTTTAAAAAGAAATATTGCATTTTTAAATTGTCTTAAACTTTCTTATATACACCAAATAATATTACTAACAAGTATAACTATTGAAGTTATAATAGTACCAATAATAGTTTCTGACTATTTGACCATAGCAATAATTTTGAATGTATCACAGGGTTTAGTCTCTAATCCTCTGTAACAGGGAACTACTGGATTTAATTTGAGGTGTTCTATATGCCTGCTGAATGTACTCCAAAAATCACAGAAAAATTTTTAAATAAAGTACATTTTAAAGCCACATTACAGAAAAAAGTTATGGAAAGAATTAGCCATTCACTCACTTCAGATATAACTCCTAGTATTTCTTCTGTTCTTTGGGCTGCAGTAACACACATTTTTGAGTCCTATAAATATAAACTTCAATTGTCAAGTAGAGCTCCTTGAGTACCCAAAGACTAATGATTATATATGTGGAAAGTCAGACACCCGGCAGTAAATAATAAATTGACAAGCTACTGGAAACTACCTTCCTGAAGGGAAAGGTCAAGTTCAGATGACTGGAATACTGAAAGGATACAATAGTGTGTGAAAGTTCAATGAAAGTGGTAAAACTTTTGTTAAGAAAAACTCAGCTGCTAGTTTATGCATTTCTCTCTACATTTGTAATTCAAAAGTGCAGACTTCAGTTGTCTCTCTGAGTCTCCTCCTTGTGGAGCTTGTGTTATTTGGTCATTAAGTGCCATTTAACGAGGCATTGGCGAACTTTCCAGTCAACAGATCGACACCGTCTGTCAGAGCTGGAGGTATAAGTCAGTGGCAGGGGACGATGTGGATGAAACAGCTCTGCTGTTGTGTCACAAATTTAGCAGGGAGAAAGGAAGAACACCTGGGGCACATGTTTCGAGGTCCTTACCTTACTTCTACACTCCAAACAGGGACACAAAGATTCCCAAGTTCACCTCCAAAGAAAAGTGGGTGAAAGATAAAATGTGTCTTCAAAACTCTTTCTTTGTCTCCAAAACTCTCTTCTTCACATTCTTTGTGTATCCATCATCAGACTTCCATGTCTCGTAAGCAGTTTTTCTGCACAGGATTCTGTATCTCTTTCTGCTCGCTTTTGAAGTCGAACTCATATTTGCCTTCCCCATTAGGACTGCACGATTCAAATTTATGAAGGCCTCCTTGATTATAGTAAAAATGATCTGTCTTCTAGCTAATTTCTCTTGTTCTTAGCTAGGGTAGTACTTTTCAAACTTTAATGTGTATATGAATCATCATGGGGGGGTATTATAAGGCAGTCTTACTCAATAGGTGTTTAGTGACGTGAATGTGAACTGCTGTGAACTACACTTGCATGGATTTATAGAACTCCTGACCTCAAATAACATTTGCAGTTTCATAGGATATTTTACACAGTAACCAGCAAAGTAGATGTAGGAAGAATTTTACATCTCAGTGACAAAGTCTAAGGAACATTTTTTTTGTCAGAATGAGAGAAAGGTCATCGCTTTTTTTTCAATTTGAATTACCTTCAAGTCACCAGAAATTTACAGCTGGATTTTAATAAAGGTAGACTTTACTAAGGGACACTACATAGAGACACTCCTCTGTGAAGTCTGGTCTTGAAAGAGAAAGATCAATCAAACTGCATGGTTAGAGGCATACAGGGAATAAACTTTAATGCTAGATATTTTTATTTACTCCATTTTATTTTATGGTGTGTGTGTGTGTGTGTGTGTGTGTGTGTGTGTGTGCACGAGTGCATGTCTATGTGTGTAGGTGTGTGTGTAAATATGAAAACCTTCTTAAATCCATCTCCTTACCCCTTCACCTAATCTATCAATCCTGACACACGCTTCTATAGAACCCTATTCTACTTCTTACTAAAGCTCTTGTTACCGTGTGTGTTTACTCTCTTTTCTATTAGATATGGAGTTTTTGGAAGTAAGGCCTCTATGTGGTCACCATCATACCACACCCATTGTATCACCATGGCCTTACACAGAACCAAATATTTGTTAAGCAAATGAAAAAAATATGGTTTGGGGATCTCTAAAAGTTGAAGATAGTATCATCATGAATCCAACACATGATAGCCTCACTGAATCCCTGAGCTGTCCATGCACTAGCTCTGTAGCAAGACTGTACTCCTTGGTCTCTTTGTGGGAGGGTTGGGAGACTTGCAAGCTCCCTTGTGAAAATATAGTGTAGCAGTTGGCAAGTAGTGGCTGCCTTACTTCCTTTAGTTCCTGGACGACTGTGCTGAGCAAAATCTTCTGTGCCCCTGTGGGCATGTAATGTAGGAAATAGTGCATACAGTAGTGGCCTTGAGATATTGATGTTATTTGAAATTTTTGCATAACCTGGCCAACTCTGATCAATACAGGTTAGGAAGGTAATGCTGAGAACTGAAGGATATCAGGCCTGCTGGTTCCCACATCCAATATCCTACCCTGGAAGCTGGGCTTTGAGGATATCCTTGTAGTACATCTTGTTCTGGAAACACGGCATTGGCTTTGTTCCAGAGACTATATTCATAGCGAATCGGATTCTGGTCAGAAGGATCCCTGTGCCTGAAGTCAGACCTCTAGGATGGCAGGAGGTGCTCTGTTCTTGCCATCCTGGCAGTGTGGCTGTGCTCTGAGCCTGTGCATCTCTTCCTCAGAGCCGGCAGCCTGGTGCCCTGGCTCTCCATCCCGACTCTTGTTTCTTCATCCATGTGACCTGTGCAGAGTTCAGGGCACTGTGAAGAATCCTGAGTTTCCCGTTGCTAATCACCTAACGGTACTTGTGCTGGTTATCTGTTGCTGGATTCTGTCTGCCGCATTGCTTTCCATCACTAGCTTCTGTCCCGAACCCACCTGAAACTCCAGAGCAACCCCCCTCATAATCGGGGAACTTTGTCCCAGTTTCCTGCCTTTCTCATTCTGCCCTGAATCACTGCAGCTAAATGGGCCATGTGTGTCTGTGTCCAGAGATGTAACAGATGGGATCCTGGGGATTAAGGTAGTAAACAGAAAGCAGAGTGCTTTCAGAAGGATTAGTCTCTCCTCGTGGGGAGGGTAGTGAAGGACACTGGGGAGCTGATTTTAAAAGGGTCACTTGCTTCCATAAGCGCATGTGACAGTCGCTGTGATTCAGTAGGTCCTCACTGTCCTGTTGTTTGTTCTCATGAGCATTTGCAGTGGAAGGATTGCTAGAATTGGAATTGGAAAAGCAAAGGCTGAGAGCCAGCTCCGCCACTAACTAGCGTCGTTACTTCAGACGGACCTTTTAACCTCTCCAAGTCGATCCGAACAGGTATAAAAAGAGACTAGCAAGATGTGTCCAGTGTTGCCTGACTGGGTCTTATGAAGATCAGATGAAAGAATGTCTGAGGAAGCACTGAGCCTATTAGAAAAGCTTTTTAATGTGAGGCATATGACGGCAGCGGATTCCTGGAGCTCGCGGGCAGTTGGAACAGGCACTGGGCAGGAGGCGTAACCTTCAGTCTGAGTGATGCTAGTGTCTTTGTGTTTACCTAAAACCAGACAATTGTCTTGTTTTAGAAAAGGGGTTCGATGAAGGCAAAGAATGCAGGTACATAGGACAGACCCCGGTTCAGAAGGAAGAGACTCAGGAACAGGAAGATAGGACAGGCTCGAGCACTGCTGCAGAAAGAGACAGAGACTTTCCTTGGTCAGGAAAGTTCAATCACATTGTATTCCTCCTGATCCGCAATGAGGCGTGCAGCTATGCGAGGGCACAAACCACAGACAGCACTGCCAGCATCTCGGGGTCTTTGCCTTTTCTGTTGTGGGGTAGTCCTGAGATCTCCAGAGGACTTCCTTTCTCTTACATTGATTCCAAGTGCACCAGCCTATCCCCACCTTGCCCTTCCGCTGCAGTTCCCACACTGATCGAAGTGTCTAGCAGCCTCTCATGAGGCTGTCCATTGGGGGGCCTGGACCCTGCAGCCAGTGAAGGAACTAATGTGGAACACTGGAGCCTGTTCTGTTGTGCAGTAGGACCAAATTGTACCGTGGTCGTCCCTACAGCATACCGGAGAAATGTTGTAAGAGGCCCTTGAAACATGTACGGTAGCTGTTCATCACAAGGGTTTTCTGCCTGATGTGTTTTGTTCTTACACAACTCATTCACATCACAGCCATTTTCAGGCTTACAGAAAACAGAGCACAGTTGATATCCTGGACAGCTCAGCAGAAGAGAATGCACAGAGAGGAAATGAGGAAGATGGGGGAAAAAGTATCAAGAGGTAGTGAACAAGAGAGGTTTGCTGACCAAGGCCAGAATCACCTTTAAAATGAATATGTCTCTTACAGTAAAGTGACAACTTAATTAAACTCCAAAACCTCTTAGTTGTCTAGGACCAAAGCAAGTTAAAATATAGGATGATCATAAAAATGTAAAGTGAAGATATCAAAGACACAAAAGAGCTGAGGCAAAGTCTAGGGAAATGCTAGTTAAAGGAGATTTCAGCAGTATTTTAGGCAAATAAAACAGGGAGGAAGAAGACACTTTTTTTTTATAGATAATTCAGTACTTTTCTGTCAGGGAAAAACATTTTAGGTTGACAATGAAAGAGTTGTAATAGTAGAGGAAATCATTTCTGCAAAGTGCATGGATCTTGAAATAAGAAGATAGGTTTATGGTTCCAACTCCAGTCGCTTCCTAATTGTGTAATCATGTGAAAGTTGCTCAATCTTTGTGTGCCTCAGTTTTCCTCTATATGTGCTGATTTTCATTAAATCCAAACTACAGAGATATTGTCCAATTTAAATCAGATCTTGTGTGTAGGAAAAAAAAGCTATTTATAATCAGTAAAGTTTCAAACAAATGCTATCACAGAGGTTTTTTGTTTTGTTTTCTTTCCTATACTCTTTTCTACCCTTTGTAGATGTACACACATTGCATCCCCAATGTAAAATCCATGTCTGTTACAGAGGCTTCATGGTAAGTGAAGCTTTAAGACTTCCTTAGGCCTCCTCTTCTGCCTGCCAAGTGACTACAAAGTAGTCATTAAAGTGGTCAGTTCCTATGACACTCGTGTCTCTCCACCCCTATGTCTAAGTTAACTTTGGACCTTGTTTTTTCATCCTTCAGAATTTCCCTGAAGGTTTTCTGAATTGCTCTAGTATTTTCACAGCCCCATTGTTCTGGAGATCTAGAACTTCCTTCCCTTGCTTTTTTTTTTTGATCTATTTCTTATTGAGTCATCCATACCCAGCTTTAGGCCACCTTGGGGAAACTATGCAGGGTTCACATTGCTTGTGTCTTTTCAGTGCTCCCCTGGTGGTCTAAGTTTTTTTATAGCCTCTAATAATAATCATCATAGAAATAAAAACTATCAACTCCAGGTAACATTTAATGAGGGCTTACAATTTTCTAGATATCATAAGAAGCACTATATATAAATAATCTCACTGAATTTTTCCCCCCTCTCGTTTGAGATTTTTTTTAAAAATTGTGAAATAGGTACATTTTATAAACATACCATGATCACATTCAACATTGACAATTTGTACCAGTATATATGACATGACTTGATTCTCATTTTTTCCCATTCCTCTACTCTCCCTACAACCCCCACCCCCTGTATACATAAGCCTTGTTTCTACTTTTTTATTACCATCACAATTTTGTCTTCCCCTCGTTACTTACCCTTATCCTATTTCCCTTTGAACAGTTTCTATTGTACAATATCTAATACACACTTTAGAAATCATTTACACTTTCAGTTTCTCATATCAGAGGAAAGATATGGTATTTACACATCTCTGACCTATTTATTTCACTTACAAGTATGTTTTGAAGGAAGCTCAATCACCAGAACTTTCTGAGCTGGTAACAAAAGCAGATGTAGTAAAATGGAATTCAGAACTGATCTCTGAGATGAAAATAGAAATACTGTCCACAGTGAAAGATATCATTAAAGAAGAGATCAGAAGCATGATAGAATCTGAGATAACAAAAGCAGTGGAAACTTTTAAACAGCTTCAAGCAGAAATCCAGGTGATTAAAAATGAGAATGAAAGTTTAAGAAGTAGGATGAATGAAGCTGAGTACTGAATCTCAGAACTAGAGGACAGGATAGCAGCCAATGAACAGGAAAGAAGCAATCTATGGAAAAAGGCAAAGGGACCATGAAAAATCAATCCAAGAGCTCCTAGATGATTCAAAAAAGAATAACATAAGATTGATTGGAGTCACTGAGGAAGCAGGAGACAGTGCAAAAGACATTAAAAAATTGCTAGATATAATGGTAGAAAACTTCACAGGAAAAGGAAAAGAATTGTACATGCAGATAACTTAGGCACATAGAACTCCAAAAGGGCAGGATATAAAGAATATCTACACCTAGGCATATAATTATTAAGGTTTTAGTATCTAACAAAAGAACAAAATACTAAAGGCAGCTAGAGAAAAGAAAAAACCACACACAAAGGGAAGCCCATCAGGATCACAGCAGACTTTTTAACGCAAACGCTCAACACAAGGAAAGCCTCAAGTGAAGTGTTTCAAGTCTTGGAGGAAAACAGCATCCAACCTAGATTGATGTATCCAGCAAAACTTACTGAATTTTTAAGAAGAGTTTTCCTTAGATAATGCTGTTATCATGTCAATTTATAGGTGAGGAAACTGAGCCTCAGAGAGGTTAAATAACTAACCCAGGTAAATAGCAAGGAGAAAATGGTTATAACTACTATCTGGAATGTACTGTTACAGTGTGTTCATTTATCAGTCTCCTTCTCTTCCATTAGTCTCAGAGGGTCCAAAGAAGTGGAATCATACTTTAAGTCGCCTTGTACATGGATTGTCTCAGCAAATGAAAACTTAGATGTGCTCTGACTTTGAGATGGCTTATGAAGCAACTCAGAAATATCAGTATCTTTTTTAAGTTGAAGTCATTAAAAGTCTCCTGAGAAAGTCGTTTGGTTTGACTTGAATCCTTGGCCATCACCCTTTCTGTATTTTCAACTTATAGACTCTAGGCAGCAGCTGAAACAAATTCTACCAGTCCTTGTTTAAGGTCATACTTTTGCCTCTAGAGTTTCAGGTTAATGTTCATCCCCAGGACTGATGGGACCTTGGTCACTAGATTGGCAATAATGTAAATGAGCTCTGAACAGTCTTGTGAACAATCCTCATATTTTCTCTTTCACTCATCCATGTATTCATCCATTCCTTTGTTCACTGATTGGCCAAATGTTTATAAAGTGCTACTGTGTCTAGAAAGTCTGTTAAGCACTTCACATATATTATCATATAGATCTTAAAACAGGTTTAAGAAATATATGCTGTTGTTATCCCTATGATATAGTGAGGAACCTGAGCCCTCAAGATGATACAGCATTTCCCCTGGCCATGATTTCTACTCAGAACTCTGACTCAAAAGCCCTTCCTACCTTTTCCTTTATGCTTATCTCCGATTTTTAGGAACTCAAACTTTAGCGGAGTGAATATGAAAAATAATCTCTGCGTGAACAGCTCTGACAGATATGAGGACCAGGTGTAACTCCGACCTGGGAGGAAGGAGTTAGGAAGGAATAACTGCAGAGAAGCTGACTTCCTGATCTTTGGAGGAGGGCTGGGGGCTCCTCCACACAAGAGGTAGAGATACAAAGATGGCGAGAGCGCAATATGTTGGCAGCCATTGTTCTTCATTTTGTATAAACAGATTCATGTAAATAAAGTCCCGATGATGAATAGTTGTCTGTATGTTACTCTATTATTTAACCAAAATGTAGGGAAAACTCTCTCACAGATTGAGTACAGATGTTAAAATACATATTAGATACATTGCTCTGAACCTTGAAATTCAATTTATAAATGATATTTTTACTAATGTATTTGGTCTCACAAAACTTCTATGTTCTTGGTCCTGAGTGTGTAGCTCCTTGGCAGAGTATCTGCCTAGCATACGTGAGGGCCTGGGTTTGACCCACAGCACTGCAAATAAAATAATGAAATAAAGCAAACAAAAACCTGTGTTCCCCCAACAGCAATCATACCTCTTCGTATGCTGTTCTTTCTATATGACAGGCTCTTTTTCTCATAGGAATATTTTATCATATTTTCTCTTTCTGCACTTGCCTACTTCCGACATATACTTCAGTGTTTAAACGCTATTCCCTCTGGTAGGTCCGCCTGATTCTAAAGTTAGATGAGTCCCCTGATAGTGTCCTTTAAATGACTCTCATCATGATATTCATCACGTTTTACTCTCATTTACTTAACTATCATCCCCTTTAAATGTTAATCTTCTTGAAAACCCTAAGGCTACCTTTTTTATTACTAAATCCTCACTGGTAAGCAAAGTATTTGGAACATAATAGCCATACAGTAAGAATTCACATAATAGATTAGTGAGCAAGCATTTGATAACTTTTTTCTTTCCAGAATAATAAAATTAAATACTCAACAAATTCTTATATCCAGGCAGTAGAGTGACCCCAGGAGAAGTCACATAGAGAGAAATTTTGTGTTCTGAAGCAGGAAGATTAAAGTATGATATATGTATACAATCGCCACATCTGTTATTATACCCATAGTACTTTCTTAAATGTATGATGATTTCCCAGATCTTATCAACATTAGACTACAGGATCAGGGAATTAATTTAATAGTTCCTGCACTTGCCTCACAAGTTCAATCCCTGGTACAAAAACAAAACAAAACAAAACAAAAACCAAAAACCAAAAACCAAAAAACAATAAAACAAACAAACAAAAAAAACCAACTTCAATATTAGTGTAGTATTTTCAGTACTGATACACATGAGACATTTTGTTTAAAAGAAAAACTTGTAAAACTTTCAATCTTCAGGGCAATGTTTGCCAGGTACATGGCATGTGTATAATCCAGTAAGGAAATCCTCTTCCCAGGGCCCACTTACTGTGTTCTCAACATTTTGTACTGAATCTTGCATTTTAAAGTGGCTCAATTTTTCATTTTGATTCCAAAGTTCTCTGTTTCTGAAATTCACATCTGCTAGAAAATGTAAGAGTGAAAGAGTTTTTAGAAGATCAAGTAATGAAAAAAGTCTTTGTGGAAGGATTGTGGATTATCAATTTGTTCCACATGAGACTGTTTCAGGAAATTACCTTTTAACTGGTACCCATCTTGTTTGCAAAGTATATCCCCCTGATAGGGATGGACTGTGATCTAAGAGAATTGTACAGTGGAATAATTCTATGGCTCTGTCTTCCAAGGGCAATATCCAGGCTGCTAGTTGTTTGCTATTTTGGAGAAATTCGTTACCTATATGGGAGATCACATTTTCTCCAGTTTCAAAATGGTTTATAATTAAGGCAAAACTATCATTTCCTGTGAAAAAAATTATAATTAATTAAAGAAGTTTTTCAATTGCTGGTCCTAGGTCAAAGGTGGTGTGAGGGAAAAATAAATCTCAAAAATAAGCTAAGTGAATGGGTATCTCTTATACTTGGCTTCCCATATCTTCCCTGGTTTTGTTCTCACTGTGGTTTGCAAACACCCACCACTTGTCATTCATCATTGCAAAGCTTATATGTTTGCTGGAGCTTCAGAAGTTTACTGATCGCACTTTGATTAGTGACAGATGCCAAGGGTTGAAAGATGAGCTCACAAGTCATGTCCTGAGACCTGTCATGTAGGATATGTGTTTTTATTTTGAATGTTGACAGTAATAGAAGATACTTTTAGAAAAAAATGTTTGCCATTATTTTTTAATATGCACTCTAAATTAAGGAAAAAACAAGTTCAAAAGGAGCTAATACATTTTTTTAAAAAAGATAAGATAGCAGGAATTACTTTATTAGGCATACAATGCCTTACCAACCACTGTAATTTAAACAATGTGAATTGGCTTTGGAAGAAATGAATAGATCAACAGAACAGGATAAAACAGAGAGTTTTGAACTAAACTGACCCAAAATATAAGGAAAACTGAGAGTAAGGACATTAAAAATTCCTAAAGAAAGAATGAAATATTTAAGAACTGTTTATAACTGGTGAACATTCTCCACCAAATGTGAAAAAGTTACCTCTCTAGATTACAGCATTCACACACATAGAATTCCAATTAAGTTTCTGCCCATATATCAGGAGAAACAGCTCAAAACTCCAAGCTCCAGAGAAAAGAGAGCTCACACGGGACTGCTGAATGCTCCACGGTGGCCCTGATGTAGAGGAAGGTGAGGATAGCTGACTTGACACAGAACTGGTAGGCCTCACTTCCTATTGGCCATGCAGGCAGAAAAACTCCCTGGGACAATCTCATTGCATCATGGTGCTAAGAAGCAAAGGCAGTTGTTCAGATGACACTACATTTGTGTCATAACAAGAGAACATCCTTTCCTTTCTTATTCTGAATCCCTCAAATACACCTAATGTGGGGAGAGGAAGTATGCAGAGATTAAGAATGGCCCTATGGGGTGGGGGATTTAGCTCAGGGTTTCCAGTGCCTGCCTTGCAAGCACAAGGTCCCAGGTTCAGTCCCTGATAATCACATTCAACAGTGCGGGGCATAATGATTCACACCCATCAGCAATCAGTACCACACATGCCACACTGCCAGGTGCAGTGGCTCACACCTGTAATTCCAGCACTCAGGAGGCAGAGGCAGGAGGATTGCTGAGTTTGAGGCTGAGTTCAGGACCATCCTGAACTACAAAGTAAGATCCTGTCTCAAAAAAAAGAGAGAGAGAGAGAGAGAGAAAAGGGTGAAAAAAATCCCAAATGGTCCTACATTTTAATTCTGGATTTGAGCCTTATATTTATATTACTGACAGACTATATTAATAATTATTTATTAAGGTTACTGTAAATATTAAGAAGGGTCATATATAGAAAGAGCATAGTATAG
Organism: Petromus typicus; assembly: GCA_004026965.1. Taxonomy (NCBI): domain Eukaryota; kingdom Metazoa; phylum Chordata; class Mammalia; order Rodentia; family Petromuridae; genus Petromus; species Petromus typicus. The sequence goes on from PVIR01003430.1 coordinate 82,241, forward strand.
TCCCTGTATAAATAAGTGCTCAACAAATTTGTACAATTATTATTAGCCTTTTCTCCCAAAGTATGTCTTAATATTTCTTTTTTTCTCTTCAAAATCTGTATAGTTTGGGTTGGAGATTTAGCTCAGTGGTTCCCGCACCTGCCTTGCAAGTGCAAGAGCCTGGGTTTGATCATCAGTAACCACATACAACAATGCCTGGGGAGTGGAGACTCACACCCACCAGCAGTCAGTACTACATACCACAGTGCTGGGTGTGGTGGATCACGCCTGTATTCCCAACACTTGGGTGGTAGAGGCAGGAGGATTGCTATGAGTTCAAGGCTGAGTTCAGAGCCAGCCTGAACTACAAAAGCAAGACCCTGTTTAAAAAAAAAATCTGTATAGTTTATATTAACAGTATTGGACACTTGTTGCATACTTACTCTTACAAAAGGTACTGTTATATATATATATCATCCATTTAATTCTCATAGGAAGGATGCTATTATTACCAGTTCACAGTTGGATGTGTTTTCTCTTCAATGAAATTGCAAAATTAGTGTTTTCTAAGCTATGCTGAAAAAACCCAAAATACACCGGTTTCTTTATTGTTGGACATTCCAGATGGACTATGAGGTAAAATTAATTTTCAGAGAACAGTATTTCTTGACAAATATAATAATTGTCATGGTTGTGTTTAGATGTCCCCCAAAGCCTCATGCAAATGAAGTGGGACTTTTTCAAAGGTAGGTGAATCTGGAATGTGTGATACTGAGGTTAACAGCATGTGATTATTAAGTTATTACATGTGAGTGATTAGTTTGACACTGCCCTAATCCTAGTAGTCTGAATAAGATAAAAGGGGCAGAAAGATGCTGTTGAATCCCCTTGTTACCTTGCTGCCTCTGGGTGCCATGTTGTTTCTCCTCGTGAGACTGTTTGTCAGCCTTGTCTTGGAGCCAGGTGAACCCTCTATGAACTGTAGCCCAGATAAACCCTTTCTCTTTTAGCTTTGGGTGTTAGGTATTTTGTTTCAGCAATAAGAGAAAAATAACTAACACAGAAAATAATCAAAGTAGTTCTAAAGGGTTTTTCTCAGAGTACAGTTTGGAAAAACATCCAAAGAAGAGTCACCGAATAAAAATATCCAGATTTATACTCTTATTACCCACAATGCATGGCATGCTTAGAACACAAAGTGTTCAATAAATTGCAGTTACTTTATGTATATGTTAAGTGACTTTTAGCACACCAGTGGGTTAAAATGGGGAGATGTTATCTGTCTACCCGAGTAAGCCCATAGTCTTAAATTTCCTCGCATGAAGAATGTCTGAGGGCTGAAGTGTAGCTCAGTGGCAAAACACATGCTTATTATGCACATGGCCACGATTTCAATCCCCAGTATCCCCTTTACCAATTTAAAACATTGTCTGATCAAATCTTGGATGGAATATGGATCAAGTGGGACACTCAAACAAGAAGGTAAGGAGACAGCATGGCACCTAACTTTGGAAAACAGTCTGGCAGATTCTCATAAAGGTAAATATACAATTATCCTATGACCCTACAATTATATCCCTAAATGAAACAAAATTAGTTCCTACACAAATCAAATTGGAAAGAACCGAAATGTTCTTCAGTGGGTGACTGAATAAACAAATTGTGATACATGTACACAGTGTAAATGATGCTACTTAGTTCTAAATGAATTGAACTACTGACACATTTAGCCACAGGGAAAGATCTCATAAGTACTGTGCTAAATGCCAGATGTCAGATGAAAAAGGCTGCATACTGCCTTACAGAACATGTTGTACTACAATAGTATAAGAATGGAATTGAGATGAATGGTTGCCAGAAACTAAAGGTGGGAAAAAGGCTGGTTACAAAAGAACACAGGAAAATGGATTGGGGTGATGAAAATAATTCTATTTTTAGATCATAGTTGTAGTTACGTATCTGTCAAAATTTGGCATGCTATATAAGCTGATGGTATATAGATTATAATTTAGTAGTAAAAATGAGAGACCTGCAAAGTTATTTCACTGATAGGATAAACTCCTAAAAGCTTGTTGCTCATAACTCATTCAAATTCCTTTCCCTTGCAGTGCTCAGTTTTTCTTTGTGTAGAGCAGTTTCCAAATTCTTACCTGTCCTGGGGACAGTTACATCAATTACCCTTTCTGTAACACATGCTACCTTTACTGTAGCTTTACATCTTATCTTATAAATTTGAGACAACAAAGACCCACATCCTACTTGTGTCCAGACACTGCCCATTAAACTACCTTTGGGGGATGCTATCATGTTTGATAAGTAAATGAGTCTATGCTTAGTTAATAGCTTCAACTCTATGCATCATTCAAAGACTGTGAGCTCTTTGCAGACAGGGGTTGTGTATATATAGTCTTGGACTAAATATAAAAAATGGCCAAGGGATGATTGTTGTGTTCATCTTCATTTTGGATTGTGCATGGGTGAAGAAACTGAGTATTAGGTGCAGAGTTGTGGTCTGACAAGAGCTCACAGGGACAGAGGATATAACCTGGGTCACTTTTGGGGTACCCTGGTGACGGGGCACACATGTATAGCTTTCCAGGTTGTTTTGTTGAGGCTCTTCTCTTACCATGAGATTTTGTCAGAGCACTTGGAAGGGAGATGGTCTATTTGGACCCAACTGGAATTATTAACATGGGATGAACTACAGCCGGCAGGTTTCCAGTTGTGTGTCTTAAGCTTGAAACTGTTCCCAGAAGAAAACATGATGAAGGCTTCACTTGTTAAGCATGAAAATAGAAAACACTTTACAAAAAGTTTTAAGGCAAATCTTTGCTTCCATGTTGTTCTTATTCCTCCACTCCTACTGCCATCCAATCAAAGAATTCCAATTTCTTTTGAGAAAAAGCAATGTTCTTTATAAATTGTTTCTTAAAACAGACTCAATGGAGGCACTGAATCTATTTTGTTAGATGTATTTTATAAGGTTGTAATTGTAATAAGTACAGTGAAATAGTTCAGTATCTCAAATATCCTAGTGCTTTAGTTGGCCTGAGGGAAATTGTCTCACTGGAATGTATAACAATATAATGTTCACTTACAAAGCCAGGGATTTATAATCTGTATCTCATAATTAACATTCCAGATCCAAGTAGCAGAGAACTGACCATCTCATTGTCCTTTCATTTGTAAACCACATAGCCAGTCACCTAGGGCAGTTGGTCAAATACTTCAGTGTGTGTGTGTGTGTGTGTGTGTGTGTGTGTGTGTGTGTGTGTGATATCTTCCATTTAAAAATTCCATTAAATGTTACTGTTAATTTAAATATTTAATTATCTCTCATACTGGAAAAAAAACTAATTAAAGTGATTCCAATCACTTTACTATAAACCTCTTTCTTATTTAATGCAAAAAAGCTTTGTGGGAATAGAAAAATATATATACTGAAACTCTTCAAGTGCTTCCCAGAATTCTGTAAGCTAAAATGATTTTTCATACTTGATGAATATTCAAAATATTTTAGGTATGATAAAAATTTTAAAAATCATATTTAATGGAATGATAAGTGATACTTCCTTTTATTTCTGATACTAGGGGATTAAAACCAAGGCTGTCTCACTAAACTACACTCCAATTCCATCGCCCTCATTTTTTGGAGACAAGGTCTTGCTAAGTCCTAAGTTGCCCAGACTGGGCTCCAAATTGCCATTCTTCTGCCTCAGCCTACATGGGTGTGGCTTGTGAGGCCTGTGGCACCACACCTAGTTTAGATGTTATTCTTCAGCACTGGAATGTGCAGTGTGAATGTGAAGTTTTGTCTAGTTTACACATCTGGAGTTCAAAATATTCACCATAGGACCAGTTGGTTTTGTACTAGACCCCAGACTTTCTAACTGCATGGCTTTCAGTGTATGCCATGGGTCACAACAGGGACATATAGGAGCATCTAGAAAATTTGGTTTAGAAGATAAAGAGGATCCTTTGCTTTTCTAAAGTGTTTGGACCATCCTCATTTTCAGGAGGCTGGTATAAGGGCAGGCTCATATAATTAAGGAGAGTAATATAGACCATGAAGAGGTAGAGTGATAATTTAAGACCCAAATAATGAAAAGAATTTACGTGACTACTTTATAGAGGAAAGATCGGAGTTCCAGGCTGTGCTTGCATGTAAAGAAGGCTCACAATGAAAGAGTGAGACAGCTCAAGGCAAGGGGAGGGTGTACATAATCAATGGAGGGGAGGAATGTGGCCAAGAAACAGGCAAAAATCCATTTAAAGCCAAGAATAAGTAACTCAGACTTTAAAATTTGAAATGGGATATCTTTTTAAAAGGTAGTGTGTGTTTTAGGCGTGCTCACTATTTTCTCCTAGAGCCTTACTTGAAAAATTCGTCCTGCAAGGAGGGTTAATCAAATTCTTAACTCTGTGGGTGTGAATAGTGTGGAAGTCAGAGAGACCGAGTTTGTGAGGAGCAGGTTACGGGAGATGTGAGGGATGTGGAGTAAAAAGTGGCTTCATGATAATTCAAAACCTTGTGTGTGCCAGTGGCCAAAAATGAGGATTCTTGTAGAGAAAACACCAGTTAAGAATGAAGCAACACGTCAGGAGGTGTCAGAAGACAGAAACACAGAGACAGAGAAGATGATGGCTGCTCCTTGCCGACAGTCTTGTATCTCAGGACCCTTCTAACACTGACTCCATATATGCATCCAGAGCACCACCTGTCATTCAAGACAAGGTCAGGAGATTTTTTATTCCTGGAAATTCAGCACCGCATCATACAGGGAGATGAGAAAGAGGCAACTGAGATACTTCAGTGAGGGCTGGGGATATAGTTTAGTGGTTCAGGCATCTATCTGCCTGGCAAGCACAGGTCTTGAGTTCAATCCCTGGTAATCACATACCACAATGCTGGGTGTGGTAACTCACGCCTGTAAGCACAGCTCTCAGGAGGCAGAGGCAGAGGCAGGAGGATTGCTGTGAGTTCAAGGCTGAGCTCAAGGCCAGCCTAAACTACAAAGTGAGACCCTGTCTCAAAAAAAACAAAAGAACAAAAAAAACCAACCAACAAACAAACAAACAAAAACTTCAGTGATATGCTGACTCTGACCACATAACTGTGAGCAAGTTCCATAACCTCTCTGGTCTGCTGTTTTGGCATCTGTGAGACAAGGTTTATAATACAGACATCTCAGGGTAGTCATGGGGATTAAATGTGAGCAAGATGTGAAAGTGTGCCTGGAACACACTGGAACCCTCAAAATATGGATTACCTAGGTAAAATAATAAATGAATATACTGATTTTTTTTTTTACTTTCCAAAATATGTTTAAAAATTTTTATCAAAAACGTAGCACTTCTTTGAGAAACCAGACATGCAGTATACAGGTGAGAATAGAAAAAATTCTTCATCTAATAAGTAGTTTATGACAGAATGACACACAGTTAAAGAAACATAAAAATAAAGAGTAAAAATTATCCTGTCTACAGTATAGGACCAAAGGAAACAATAGTGTTAAGTAGAGGTAGAATATCTCCTTAAGTTCACTCTGGAGGGCTTTAGTGCCCATCACAAATAGCAGCCATTATGTGTATATTCATTTTCAAGTTCTGCAGCATCACTCTGCAGGAATGCAGTGGTAAAGAACATACACTAACACCCTGCCTCACGGCGCTGGGTCTAGTCTCACCCCACAGCCGTAGTGGCAGAAAGAAGTGAAAAGACCTAAGTGAGAAAGAGAAAATGTTAGGTTCCCACAACAGAGGGTAAACAAGCATAAACTGTGATTCTTGGATCTAGCATAATCTCTTTTGTATTGGCCAATGAGTGGGAAAATTAGATTTCAAGGCTCAAGAATATATTAAATCAGACAACTATGCAAAATAAGAGATTTGATCCAGGCATTCCACTGTAAACATAACTCTAGGGTCCAGATACTATGATGTAAGCACCCCCAAACAGTTAATCCCCCCAAATTTTTACTGCCCTGATCTCTCTGGGAATGGCAGCACCTTTCCAACATTAGGTGTTGTTGGCCAATTTCAATAACTTAAAACACCTTTTGCAGCAATTTCAACAAACAAGGGATTTCTCTCTGTCTTCATCCCCAATTCAGAGGACTATAATCCTAGAGTTGAAGCACCAAGTTAGATAAATGAAAGCTGAGCAGATGGTTTTGAACCTGATCCATTTTGGAAATACGATCAGAGTCTAAGAACACCGCTTAGGTTGTTCCTGGGCCACAGCTGGGAGCCAAGGATCCTGGGCTCTTGCCAGTGCTTGTTTTCTGCCCAGTCACCAGATGCATTCTGGGATGTTTGTGCCCACAAGCAAAACTTTGATTTGTTTCTTCACAGCAACTAATGCTTCGGAAAAACTCTGGCTTTCCAGTTTCCCTGCTGCCTTCCAACCTGCAAAGCTGAAAGACAAACCCACAAAAAAAAAAAAAAAAAAAAAAAAAGAATAACTGCTCTTTTCTTCTTTTAAAGATCACCAGTGGTTACAAGATCTTTGGCTAACCTCACCTAAAAGTCTGGGAGTTCTCTTTTGCTGTGTTTTGTACACACACATGCATTTGAAGACAAATGCACCAATACATAGTTGTAAGACAACCACAGTTGTATTTGATGGCTGCTAGCAAATGTGATGTTGCTACTGAAAC